>JAGDQP010011737.1:1506-41232 GCA_022664845.1 Lepisma saccharinum
TCATCTGCTAGGGTCGTACTCCAACTTTCGCAACCGTAAAGTATTACTGGCAGAATAACCGTTCTGTATATTTTTAATTTCAATTTCCTTGATATTAATCGCGATGTTAGAAGTTTTTGGACTGAATAGAAACATGCGTTCCCCGATACTAAGCGACTTTTTATTTCTTCTGTGACCTCATTTTTGCTTGTTACGTATGCTCCCAAGTATTTAAATTTGTTTACTTTCTCTATGACCTCATCCCTAATTCTTATGTTTTTAATTCCTTCATTCCCTGTGCTTCGGCTTGTTAACATGTATTTTGTTTTATCTATGTTTACCTGTAGACCTATCTCATCGCACGCTTCTACTAAGACATCGGTGTTGCTTTGTAGTGCATCTATATCGTCCCCTATTAAATCTACATCATCCGCGTATACAAACAGTTGATTCAAACCATTCAATAATAGTCCCTTTTTGTCCCCTTTAATTTTTAAAATCGCATATTCTAACGCGAAGTTAAATAGTAGTGGTGATAAGGCATCGCCTTGTTTCAATCCGTTGCGAATCTTGAAACTATCTGACATATTATTACCTATCCGTACTCTGCTTATGGGGTCGCTGAGACACATCTTCACTAGTTGGACCAATTTTTTCGGTATTCCAAATCGTATCAGGATACTGTTTAGAAGTGATTAAAGATGCAATTTGAGTCACACATGAATTGTTATGCGTGTGATCATATGAAATCATTCCGTACAGATTTTCGTTTCTTTCTTTGACTATCGCTAATCTGAACCAGCTGGTACTTCAGAGTATGAACCGACGATCTAATTAAAACGATTGGAGGTGTCGCCTTATCAGTATTTCCTCCCTCGTACAGCTTTACTGTCTTTTAGCATCAATCACAAGGACCTGGAATCCTCTTTCCAGATATTCTTAAATCTGGAAGACATTTCTGCACCGCTCGTCTGGGGTGTAGAAAATGTTTGGAGCTAGAGTGTAGTCAGATGTGTTTCGTGGGTACTCTAGGCTCCTTGCGACCCCATTTCTATTCCTGGTGTGTTGCAGATTTTGACTTCACTCAGTCAGGGTTGTGGTGTTACAGTTTTTGGCTATTCCCAGCCAGGCTCTATGAGGTTGCACGCTCTTCCGGGGTTTTGAGGGTAGCAGTACATAGTAGTTCCAGGTGTACTTCCGCGGAAAAGTGTTATCATTTATAAGCTTTAAAATTGGTTTCTAGGTCCATCCTGTTCTTGTTTGGAAGTTAAAAATTGCAACCGATTTAGCTAAAAATAAACTGAACTTTTCCACAAAAATTGGTTCCTTAGGAAATTTTAATAATTTTAAGCCATAAGCTACAGAAGTAGAGGTGTGCAACGAGCGGATTTCGAGCGCTCGAAACACAAAAATACATTTTCGAGCGAGCAAAATCGAACAAAATCTGCTCGAACAGATTTGTTCGAACACTTTTGCTCGAAATTCTGAATTCGAGCGCTCAAAAGTCCTGGAATTTCCCCTTCTCCTCCGTTTATCTTGGTAAAGGACGTAATACACAATTTTGCCAACTGTGATGCTATTATTCTGCTCATAATATAATTTCAACATTATAGCTTTGATACAACAGATAATTAATTAAGAACTAGAAAACTTCTATCGTGATTCTATATGTAATTTAACGCCAACATTTCTGGGAGCTCGAATGGACGCTGACTAGGAGTCCGAGCCTAAAAATGTTGTAATTTGTAATCGAAGACGGCAGCAGCACGAAACATCATCATTGTAAAAGAAAATCTGATGAGGAGAGGGAGGGGCGTGTTGAAGGAACCCTGAGTTCATTTCCAAGGCCAAAATATACAATTTTGAAATCTAAGATGGCACCAGCGCGAAATGTCATATTGTTAAATGTCATTAGATATTCGATAAATTTTATGTGGGGGCTTGAAGGACAACTAAGTCCATTACCGAGCCAAAAGTATACAATTTTGAAATCCAAGATGGCAGCAGCGCGAAATGTCACAATTGTTAAAATTCATCAAAATTTCGTGAAATTTCATATGTGGGGGTTTGAAGGGGTCCTGAATTCAATTCCTAAGCTACAGTTATTGAACTTCAAAATTCAAGATGGCGCCAGCGCGTGATATCATAATTGTTTAAAATGGTCAGAATTTCATGAAATTTAATTGTGGGTGTGTGAAGGGATGCTGAGTTCAACTCCGAAGCTAAAATTGTTGAACTTTGAAATTCAAGATGGCACCAGCGAGAAGTAACAAAATTGTTAAAAATCATCAGAATTTGGTGAAAGTTTATACCTTGGGGTTCGAAGGGGTGCTAAATTTAACTTCGAACCTAAAGTTGTTGAATTTTGAAATCCAAGATGGTGGTAGCGCGTAATATCATAATTGTTAAATATTATCAGAATTTCGTGAAATTTCATCTGGGGGGTTGAAGGAGTGTTTAGTTCAATTCCGAAGCTTTTGAAATCCAAGTGGCGGCAGCGCGAAATGCATTAATTGTTAAATGTCATTACGTTACCTTCACCCCCTCGAATATGTTCACTACAGGAAGACAATTCGCAGAAATGTTTGTGATAATATATCAGAAGATTTCCTACCATCAAATAATTAATATTACCGTATGTATGAAAACTAGCAAGTTCGAGCGAATACATGTAGAGGGCGCGATACTAACGATTGAAGATAATGTGAAAATAAAACAAGGCAATTTAGAGGAAAAATAATAATTTATCACAGGAATCACAACGCTTCAGATTGTACTTATCTGGAAAGCATTCGAAGCAATATAGATTTACTAAAGAATTTTAAGAAATGCAGATCATATAAATATTTAGTGAACGTCTTGCATAACGAGCGTATAGTTTGTGCTAAATAGCACAAACTACAGGATCTTCCAAGTGACGTAACACGCAATTTAACCAATGAGGATTAAAGCACGGGAATGAGCTGCCTGTTATAAAATAAAATAACTAATGCTGCTACCAATGACCTCATTCTAAAAGCATTACTTTTTGTTCAGTGGTACCAACGCAGGTTTTTACGCTTGTTATTGCTGTGCGATCCGATTTTTAAACTGTGTCTTAATTCTTGCAAATAACTAAACATTATTTACAGGATGCACTATCATATACACAGTACGGAACACTATTATATAAATAGCTAAAAAAATAAGACTACATCAAAAACACGCCCGCACAGCGATACCAAGTCTGAAAATTTGGTTTACATTGGATTAGACCGGAAATGGAATGCATACATACATATCGTCATACAATATATACGTGGTCACATACAATATATACATTGTCACTTTTAAAACCCCATTACAGTCTGAATGAACCAGTTATTATGTTTGCTTCTTCCTTCAGTTCTTTAAAGTTATTTCGAACAGTAATTTTTCTGTTCTTCAAGGCACTGTTTTTAGAAATTCTACTACTTTTGATAAATCCATGCTTTCAGCTTGAAGTGCGTATGGTATAACGTTGGTTGTCTTCAACAGTTTGTATAGCAAAATTATCAAGGAACAAAAAATTATAATTTCCAGTACGTTTTACTTCAGTGCTTCAGGTCCATCTTCTCGTCAGGCTTGGAGGTGAACAAGATTATCTCACAAGCTGCGTCTTGAATATCTCGAAATCTCACTTTTGAGGCAAAAACTGCGTCATACATTCCTGACCATCTAATCCGATTTAGTTTTTTCAGTCACATTTTCGTTGTTTGCGCACCCGAAAGGCAATAGCTCAGCTGGTAGAGCGTTAGCTTGGCAATCTCAAAGTTCTGGGAACAATCACAGCGACGTCCCTTTCTAAGACTTTTCCCATGATTTTCCACTCTGTCATATCAGGCTATTGCCGAGATGGTACTTACTAACTCTACCCTGGCAAACCAGCTTCCACATCCTCTGCCCCAGCTTATCCGGTCCAAACCATAAATGTCTAAAGGCCATAAATAAAATTAAATTCAAATGCCTCATTTACGATGGACTGAAGGCTAAGAATATTCCACCTCTTAATGCTGTGGGCAAAAAATACTGACAGGTGTTCGACTATAGGGGAAAAATAATAATATAGTACATAAATTGAGTATGGTTTAATATTTCATATTCTCATTTGAACACCTTTGTAAACACCATTCATTTTTTGGCTTGTTTTATTGCATCCTTGTCCACCTAATTTCTTCAAGAAAGCCTCATCTTTTATGTTACATTCAAGATCTCGTTAGCTACATGTGATGCCGGCTGATTCTCCACTACATGAAAAGCAAGAAAAGATTCCTTAATTTCAAATGCTTTTGATCTTTTCATGAATCAAATAGTAACAATAAATTTCACTCAACTGATCTCTTTTCGATATATCTTGGGTGGTGTCAATTATTATAGTAAACAAGTGAGCCTATTGTTTCTTATTCACTATACTGCTCTTCACGTTTAAAGAAAGGTTTCTTGGGAGGAGCAAAACTATCTTGTACGGGATGGGCTTCTATACTGCGTTGGGCCCTGAACTTTTACCAGGTCACCCACCCTTATTTACACGCCTATGCACAACATAAGGCGTAGGCTACAAATGAAACATTTGTCCTTCAAGACATTGTTCTCCGGTGAATATACTGACTACCGCATTAACTCCTAAAGTTGTTCAACAGCAGCCGACCGGGTAGCCGTGTGGTCTAAGGCGTTAGACCAACGACTCGAAGGTCCCGGGTTCGAGTCCCGGTAGAGGCATGGATGTGGATTTTAACTAGAACGTGACGGATAGTCCTGACGGGTAGCAGTTAAAAGTTACTATACTGGCCCATATAAAATAAAAAAGTTTACCAAAGATTCAACAGCAAATATAAGCCAAACAAGGACCAAATTATTGCTATTCGAGGTGGATTTGTCCGTCGCACTTAGAGACGCATTATCCTCTTCTCTGGAAATTGTGTACTTCCATCAAATAAAAGTTGATTATGGTGTAATTGTTTGAACGTGGGGAGTGAGAGAGTTAATGTGATTTTTGGCCAAATGTTGACTAAATGTTCAGTTATTACTTGTTGATAGCGTGACGAGGTTATTAAGGTAAATAGATTAAGAGAGTTTAAAAAAAATGAATACTTTGTAATAAACCTGTTCCCAATAGCATTAACATTGAAATACTGTCTTTCTACTAGCTATTTTACATCACAAAATGGTTTTATATATTCAGGATCTCCGCATGTAATAAAATGCTTCCTTTTCGACACAAGCAGTGACTTGTCAGGCTATTTTGAGTCTCGAAATTTCTCCATATACGCAGAACATTAGTCGAGCTGTGGTAGTTATATGATTAAAATACCTGGATGGCAATTAGAAGATCCGCATTCCAGTACAGGTTATGGCAGCGACTAATGTTTCTGTGTATTTTCCGACTCATACCATACACAAGATGGTTGAATAAAGAAAATAACATCGAATACTTACAACTAATTAATTTGCCTCTTCTGTGGAGTAGCAATTAAAATAATCAGATTGTCTTTTATCTGAGGCGTAAACAATAACTCCAAACTAACATCGGGGAATTTGCAAAACAAGTATACACGTTCAAGTTCAAAACAGAAATAACAGTTTGAAAAGGAGATTCCTTTTATAACTTTTTATTAAGAGAGTAACCTGAATTTCTGGATTCGCTTTCTGAAATTTGAGGAAGAGCAAATATAATAATTACAATGTCTTTGAGTATATTTACATACAGCATGAAAATAACTTTAAGATGAGTCTATCAGAAAAAAAATATAACAATTTGCCAAGAGTAAAATTAAACAGTTGTTAGCGAAAACCTGATAAATAAAAAATATTTTTATCTTTTTAAAAAAAGTGGAATTATTATGACCTACAGTCTTCGATTGATCATGCAGTAGCCTGAGAAAGGATTTTATCCAAGCGGACAAGATGCACCCTATGGACTGTTAACAAATTTCTTCATATTTTAATTGATTTCTCTATTTGTGAATTAGGAATCGCAATCCCCATTCACTGAAAATGTTAAAGTACCTGATCAAAATGGCAACAGCAAACACTTGATCGGAATTACATGTGTGGTTACGATAAGAAACTGTTTTTTATTCTCTGCACATGTGCGAAAATCACACTGGAACTGAAAACAGAACGTGAAACGACGGGAAAGAAATCTCTTGGTGTGTTTTATTTTTCTTTACTATTACTCTCAAACATTCCTAAATATGAAACATTACTGAATATATAAATGAACGAACCCAAAAGTTTTAACAGTGTAATAGGATGCAGAAAATTTTGTCGAGTAATGATCTTATAGGTGATTGATGTTCGCTGATTTGTCTATATATGTTAAAGTCAATGTTTTAAATAATTACATCTTCGTAAACTTGCATTTTCTTATTTTAAATCTAATAACAATAACATATTCTTGAAATAGAAATATAATTATTGTATTTTTCATTTCCTAATATTTAAAGGATTTTTCATAGTTTTTAATTAGTGTAAATAATTAATAATACCGAATATTTACTAAAATAGATCATTACTTACTGACTGATACAATTTTCTCGCGATGATTTTACGTAGCATTATTACATTGAGATAGTTACGTCGTAACTCGCAATATCTGTTCCATTGTTACAAGAAAAGACTATTGTTTCTGATTAATTTTCTTCATACCAGTTAAATACCCTTTCAGGAATGAAAGAAAGGTCATTCACATTTCTTAACCGTCGCTCTTATCTTAACACGAGGAGAAGGCAGATATGTACACATAGCAACATGGTGCAGTTATTTGAAAGTTTACTTCTTGGCAATTACGTTGTAAGTATAGCGAGCTGTGAAAGAGACATCACATTTTAAAAATAATCCACTGGCGCTATGAGCTTCCTACACTAGTAATGAAAAAGACCATAAAGACACTACCCACTTACAGACATCATCAATGCATCTTTTACAGATGGTACACGTTGCTTAATCGAAAATGGTTAGTAGATCCACTTTCTTAGTTTGGTAAGTTGCCCGATATAGCATTACTGAGCCAATGCTCGATATAGGCTTAAACGCATCATACCTTATGCTTGCCATGTGTATTAGCTTGGTGTTTCAAGAGTTTGCATCTTTCGGACATTCAAAAATTCTCTACCGCTCTTTTTCTATGAAACTGGGTATACATTTGTTAGCAATTTAAAATTATCAGTGATTAAAAATTACAAAAACAAATTGGCGCGCGATTCTACTTACAGTGGCGATGGGTCCGGTCCCTTCATACTACACGCATAAAATTTATTTTTAGAAAATAGGTTGGCAGCACTGTTAACTGGAGTGCTTAGAGACGGCTCTTTTCTATTGTGTCGACTAATGCTTATGCTAAGTTCGGTGCATTTAAGTAATAATATAGAAGCAAATGGAAAAAAATGAATATTGAATTTTTATAATGGTCGGCAATACTGACAACTGCAGCGTCTAATCATGACGCTTCCGTCGGTTCAGCTATTCAAGTCAAAACATATCCATCGATACCACAACCATGTCCTACACCTTGTGGCTCGTAAGTTACCCTTTTCAGCACAGTTTGGTAACTCTGACAACGGGATGCTTGATATCAGTATTTTCCTATTGTGTTAAATGATATTTATACCAAGTGTAGGGATGATACGATACGTGATACGCGATGATACGTCCAGTATATTTTCTGGACACTGGCGAACAGACGGGCAGAGCGGTATTATATGGTCCGTTTTACTATAGCTTTGCTATCATGGGACCTTAAAGGGTACAAGTAAAATGCACTATTCCTGTTTGTTTCGCATGCCCTGTAAACGGCCCATGGCGGATGTGGGTGTAGCGCTTCATATATTGTCGAGCTACCGCAAACTAAGATGGGGTGGTCAGTATCACGTTCGACGGCCTTTACCTTTCAAGGTGCTCAGGAACAACAAAGGTACTCTGATACTCAATTAGATAGGAGGCTGAGAGCACCTCAGAGCGCCAAGCATGGGAACACTGCGAAAAAAATATCCAATGTCTTGACCCGGATTTGATTTCCGGCTGCCTGATTTGTAGTCGGAGCCGCTACCACCTGAGCCACGGCGACTCCCAAAAGGGTAGGAAAAAAGTAAGAGGAAAATTAGCCCAATTTCTGTTACATCTGCTTTCTCTAAAATTTGCGAAAACATTTTTTTTAGGTAATGCCAACATTTAAAATCTAACAATATATTCTAATGCCAGGATTTTTTTTCTAAAGAAAAAAACAACTAAAATTGCTATTTATGTTGCTTTTGCTAACACAAAATGCTTTTCCTTTCCTATTTTCTCTGATTTAACGAAGGCGTTTGATTGCGTGGACCACACGATCCTATTAATCAAGATCTATAGATAAAGTATTACAACTACCCGTTTAGCGCGGTTGGAATCTTATTTCTCGGACAAAACACAATTTGTAAGAATTTCATACTTAAATGGCGTCAAGATATACAGTATTACTAAACCCATATAAAAAACACGATTTTAAATTTCGGAATAGGACAAGGATCGATTATAGGATCGATGCTAATTTTTCTTTTCATAAATAATATGAATGCAGACGTTAGAGAAGCTAACCTCAGATGATATGAAGACGATAGAAATCTTTAATAAAATTCGAATCACTCATAATCCAGGAAAAAATTGATATTATAATGGTGAAATTTAAAAATAGAACTAAATGATGTAAATCTAATTTTTGGCATGGAGTTAGTACATAGTAAGATGAATATTTTCCAAAAACTTCCGATTCTTCCTCCGCTTGCTTCCCCCGCTAGAATCGGTCAAAGGTCAGGATGGAGTACATTCACAAAATTGGCGCTAGCTCCGGATCCATGACACAGTTTCCAGTGAGTTTGGGCTCAAATGATCAAAATGGCAGCTTGAAGCTTCGTATGGCATCATTTGAGCCTTTTCTGTCCTTGGGAAAAATATTTATCTGATTTTAACTCAAGTTCATTGGAATGGAGACGTGTATAAAACTTCAATGGACTCGCTTCGAGTTGTAATTGTTTTAAAACATCCTGAAATTATTTTTTAACAACGTTCTTCAAAATATAAACTGTTATTTTGGTAATATCTATTCCGCACGTTACAAATCATAGTAATTCTAAAAATGGCACTATTACATTTAAAAATAAGAAGAAACTAAGTTTTATTTTTATTCTCTTTTACAGGTGTTTGCTACTATTTCTTGTATAGAGAGGGATTACTTCTTTTTTACGACGTTGACTCGTGATCTTTCATTTTGAGCACTTACGTTGTTCGGTTTCTCTGTTATCAAGGCAGCCTTCGTCCTCCGTTCGAACAATATCCTCAGCAGTGGCTACAAATGCCGTAACAAAGAAGTCCAGCACGCGAGCAGTCGCAGTGCTCTTCACATTCCGTTCAGTAGTTGCAGGTCAACATGTGCAAGAGTCTGTCAGGAGCTGGTGCGAAGCTCATCGGTGTTGGCACTTGGCAGAAGGATTCCGTCTGTAACCCGCCATCACCATTTGGTTGGGTCCATATTATTTCCAAGTCACTGCTGAACCTGGTGGTAGACCTGTTGCGAATGAAAGGAAGCCGCATCAGACGTAGGAGATACAACAGAAAGGTCAAACTTGACAGTAATTTTCTGACGAGCAACGGTCTTGTTTAGTGCAATAAAGCTAAACTCGTTTAAAAACTGAAACATTTCACCCCATATACAGCCAGCAAATATATTTCTTCTGCAGAGTTAATCTGTGATAGCAAAGCTGACGGATTGTTGAAGATTTGTACCTCACATTGGAATCACTTTGATGTTTGCAAGACCTTACAAGACCTTCCCTTTTTCGAACAACGCTGACGTGGTGTCATAGACTGACGACGAACGTAAACAACGAATTTTTTTCTCTCATGTCTCCAATTTCCTCTTGTATTTCTTTAATTGGGTAAATCTTGTTGCCAGTTAGAATCATTTTCAAAATATATATATATATATATATATATATATATATATATATATATATATAACAGCAGGATTGGACAGGTCTATGAGAAGCGCTAGTAAGTCAGATTCCGTTCCTTCAACAGCAACTCGATGTCCCAGTGAGGCTGCTTCAATTGCTGTGGATACAACCATTGTATCTTCATTATTGTCTGCTTGGACAACCTTTAATCAACTCTGTCTTATTGTCTCCATAACTTACCTTATCAGACGTGATTTTATTTCGATTGTTTACCATAAACTCTTCTTGCTTCATTGTGACAACCACGTACAAATCAAACAAGACAAGATATTTTTTGTTCGTTTGCCTTCGTACTCATTGTTGAATAATAACCATTAAAGAATACTGTCAATTCCTTCCCGTAGTGTGCAAGAACATATTAGAGATAAGATCTGCAAATTTGGCCGTATGTTGCTTGGTGAGACCAGACATCTTGATGAAGAAGGTAGCATCCGTCAATAACATAGACCGTGTCTGTGAAGACAGTTTCTATGCATGAAACATACGTCTCCATTGTCTCCGCAAAAGCTTCCTTCGGATTTTTTCGCGTGTCAAACAAGGCTGGCGGCTTGGGAGCAAGTTCTTAAGATAGATATTCCTTATAATCGTCGAGGCTCTTGGTAACGCAAGATATTCTCATAAACAGCTGTTGTGGGTTCACAGGTATCTCTTCGTTTCTAATATTGGCGATGCCATTCATAGCACTAACAAGACCCTGTTTCTATTCTTAATCTTGACTGCGCAGACATTTTGGCTGAAGATTCAGCTTTATCACAGGTAATTGTCCCGGCAACAGCTACTATGCCAGAGGTGAGAAAGGCAAGATAGTCATCTCTGTCTTCAAACGGTGAATGCACTTCAAACCAAGCCAAAATCTTGTGTGAGTCCGTGTTGTCCCTGGTGATACGCGAGTCCCTCAGTTCAACGTGTTTTTCGGAAGTCTTCGACGACAAACCACACATTTTTTCAAGCACAGTTACTACTTTCCGACATTTTGGGTAAGCAAGAACGAATTTGGCGAGAGTTGATGCGGTGATTCCTCTTCCGCGGGTAATACCGCCTGCAGATTTCAGCGGATGCATCAAGTCCTGTTCGATAACCAAGTCCATGGGCAGTTTACTCCAAAATTTCTCTGATCTCCGAATAGTGAGATATTCTTTAATGACGAACTTTCCTAACTCGTCTTCTCTCATATTTTCCAACTGACGCATCTGCTGGAGATAAAGGTGAGCATACTTTGCGTATGACAATTGGCCGGCGGCATGAAAGAATTGGAGCACATGCTGTACGCACTCTAAGTGTAGCGCCCAGTCCCCGATTCTTTCTTTTCTTATGAACAGACGAAGAATGGTGACCAGATGAAAATGTTGAAGCCAGAGTTTTGATGTCTTTTGCGAGTGCAGACTATTGGCAGTTCTCAAAACGTACTCTCCACCTGCCGGGGAGTCCATTACTTTTTGCTTGTTGATTGCTCTTGACTGGAGATCTGCTGCAAATCTTGAAAGATCGTTTTTGAGAGCGTCAGCGAAGTCTGGTATCATGCCGAGCAAGAGAATTTCGAGCGAAGTTATCATCAAAAAAGTTTATGTAATGGCTCTAGAATACGCATGTCCCGTCATACGCGCCACCGTCACTTTGGCATAAATCTCACTCCATATATCCTCTAGGACACTACCCTGCATGATGTAGCCAATCGACCCCATGAAGGACATCAGCATATGGAATCCACCTGGGCGGACAATAAGGTTCCCAAGCTGTTCAAAGAACGTAATGATTTCAACAGCTTTAGCGTAAAGCGGATGATCAAAATTGACGAAACATGTGTTCTGGCCAGCCTATCGCACTCAAGTTGGTTGTAGGACATGTTCATAAATGGCAGAGGGGGTGTTTTGGGGCATGTTCAACGCTTGTTCTTTCGTCACATGCGAAATGATCGTAGACTCTTCTCATGAAACCATTCCATTGAACGCAAGGAGTAGACGACGGATCTCAGACAGAAGTCAGCCAGAGTAAATTCAACCTTTGGTAGGGGGACAGTAACATACTCGTTGACAAAGGATAGGAAAGGTCGATAATTATGTTCTTCAATCCTCATTTAGATAGCTTTTATACCATGCAATCGAGAACGGTCGCATTCATTTCGTCGACAATCATTTTGTCGACAGATCATCTTGTCGACACCACTTTGTCGACAGGTCATCTTGTCGACAGGTACGTTTCGTCGACAGATCACTTTGTCGACAAGTACGTTTCGTCGACAAATCACTTTGTCGACAGGTACGTTTCGTCGACAGATCACTTTGTCGACAGGTACGTTTCGTCGATAGTTCATTTTGTCGACAGGTACGTTTCGTCGACAACTCATTTTGTCGACAGGTATGTTTCGTCGACAATTCATTTTGTGGACAGGTAAGTTTCCTCCAGTAATAATTTTGTCAATATGTAAGTTCATCAACAGCTAAAATTTTAGACTATTCATTTTGCCTACAGCTAACTTACGTTACTGGTTTTTAACGGGAAATTAAAATGATATCAATGTAGCAACTTAATCACCAAACTAACTGAATTTGTATTTTTTTCTATTTTGTATACGTTTTACTCCTTTTCTCAATTTCGTATTTTACAGTGAAGGGTATCGGGAAAAAACGAGGAATGTCCAGTTCTAGCAATTTTGTGCTGTATAGCTCATTCTGTTGGAGGAAATTGAAACTACAAAACTGTCAAAGAACGAAGGAAACCACTTCTAAATGACCACAGGAGACAATGAACCCAACCCAATCGAGAAATTGCGTACCAATCATCGTATTTTATGCTTATGCTTCCAATCAACCAAATAATTCTGAAAAGCCACTTGTTTTAAAATAAACATATTAAGTGGGACAGTTTGTTGAGTGCCTTTGCTTTAAATTTAATACGTCTTGTGTTACACCACATAGATTACCATAAAAGATGTAGTTAGCCTACCATAAAATACAAAGGGTTAAAAGGAAGGTTACTTTGTTTTAAGGCCCCACAGATGGCAGAAGAATCAAATGCTTCTTGCTTCCAATATTCTTATTTCGTTTGGTATAGAGGAAACAGAAAATGAACTCCGAAATAACTGATCTATCAGATCTCTTAGATTCCTTTTCTTTCATTGATATTTTAAACCTTTTGTGAACTATTTATGAGATAATTGTAGTAACTCATTTCAATTACTTTCGTTTTTATTTATTGTATTGTTCTTAAAGCCTTAAGAAAATATAAACCAATAAGTTGATTGGAACAAGCAACGTTCATGGGCCTTACATTTGAAATAAATACGGTACATATTTTAATATACAAATATCAATGGGACTCGAACAGTACTTACGTAAAACCGTTGGAATTGTATGAGATGTACAGTACACTACGAGACATAGTTTGTATGTTCACTCTGAAATTCAATCTCACACTACAGAGGAACATGAATCTGAAGAAGGAAAGACAAAATTCGAGTCGAGTTATCGAATATTTCGACTTAGCGAGGTTCGACTTATTAAGAGGAATGATATAAAACTTCGAGATATAGAGGTCCGGAACTGACGGACACTTCTATTCTATAGTTATGGTCTTGCATTTTCACTTCTCCATCATATGAAACACTTAACTGCTTGCTGATCATCACGTAACAGACACTCGCAAACAGCATTTGCAGTGGTGTGGGTATCTAACCCCTTATCTCGTTCGGGTCAGATCAACTCCCTAAACTTCGAATTACAAAGGTTTACCTGAATTAAACTTCGACTTATAGAGCTATTTAAACTGTATAGAGGTGTAACTTTGACTTGACTTGTAGAGGTTCTCTAGCAGTATATTTTGAACTATAGAGGTTCAATGGCATGTCCAGATAACACAAAAAAATCGAATTATTGAGGTTTTTATTTCACAATATTCGACTTATAGAGGTAAATTAACATTGAGTATAGTAGGGAAAATGAAGGGGAACAAATAAAATTCGAGATATCAAGGAATTCGAATTATCGAGGTTCGACTGTATTATATCAGTTTTATACTGATATTTTAAGAAAGAAGTTTATACTTTATTTTTTAGTTTATTTTTTGCATCTTCAAAAGCGTTAGAACACAAATATATTTCCTGCTTATCTTAAATCTCGGTATATCATTTCACATTATTAAAAAAAATGAATAAAAGCTAGACTTAATATAGAAAAGTTAATAGTGGAAAGAGTTTTGTGAAATTGCATAAGCTTACATGCTCCAAGCTCTTTCTTGACGGACAAACCATGATAAATGTTTGATGTATCAGAATAGGTTAAACCATACACTATTGAAAAGTAGTTCGATTGTACTGTATATCCAGGTGGAATTTCAGTAGATACGTATGAAATATAAGAATGATGTATTATCGAAACCTATACGTGCTGGGTCAAAAATGTTGTACTGACGATCTTCTTGTCGAAAGAGAGTCCTCACGGTTTACTGTGTGTCGTATTGTAGATTGAGACAATTGTTTTTAAAGTTGGATTTATAGATGAAGTTAAAATGTATTGAACCAAACAAATATTTATGCTAGGTTAACGATGGTTAATTAACTGTATACGACGGTGGTGGCATAGTGGATATATATTTTACAAATAGAAGGCAAGATATTCTAATTCTGCGGATATATAAATTTATTTTTACTCTAAATTCCGCCAGTCAAAGTTTACGGTTGAGTTTTAGACAAACTTCTTTCGCAAGCTAATATCTATACAGCAATTACTAAATTAGTATTTAACTTCGCGAGGATACCCTACCCTAGGAATCTACCCTAGACAAAGGAAATCTCTCAAGACTTACGTGATTTTAAAATGAAATGATAAAGCATGGAACTTTAAGCAAAGGCTACTTAAAAAAGCTTGTGCGGCCAATAATGTCAAAAAAAAAAAAAAAAAAAAAAAACGAAAAGAAAAGAAAAGAAAAGAAAAGAAAAAACAGAAAACTTACGAGTAGGAAACCATGATGTACGTAAGGTTGTGAGTTTGAAAAATTCACTCGGAGACCAAAATGTGTTTTTCCTGAACATGATAATTGCGCTCCAACGCGCAATGAATTTCTCTCTTTCGACGTGTTTTATACCTATTCAGACAAAGAATTTAATATACGCATGTTGTTTGAGTGTTTTATTTGTTTTCTATACAGAGAAAATGGAGCAATATCTGTCAAAATCAAGAAGTGTAACACAGAATCACATTTGTTCCGCACTGTATAACTCTTGGCACACTGACCAACAAACTTACTCTATAGGTAAGAAAGAACTAGATCGTTGGGTAGTGCTGTACGCTAGATCTCGGACGGCGTATCCGTTTCGAAATGTTTTTAATACCTTTTTGCATAACTCAACAAAAATACTAATACAATTGAACCGATCCCAACACAATATGCTACACTAAATGAGGACGTTATCCTGAGGTAATAGGCTTACTATACTTGCAGTATAATTACCCTTTAGTAGACTCTAATAAACAAATTTTCGTGCATTACATGATAACTGCTTGAAATTGACAAACAACATTTTCTGTGTTGACAGGGGTGACAACCCTTCAAGACACTTCAGGTTGTTGAAGATATTAAGTATCCTTTCCAACATTGAAACCAATTGGTCTTTGAAAGCATAATTGGTAACTCCCTCTAATCCTGCAGATATATACAAAATTGTCTAAAAAGACTTTGTTCATACGAGTACAACGTACAGGCCGAAATAGTCGTTTTTGAATAATATAGCAATTAAGACAAAAATAGGTCTACTAGACACATTGCACGAGACTTAGTTAAAAGTAGGCAGCATCCTTTAACAGTCACAAATTCACTTGGTAAAATAAAAGTAAAAGCAGGCAACTTTTCCTCAGGTTCGATGAATAGTATTAAAATTATATTTTAACTATATGATATGATTTTCTGCAGTCCATAATCCACACACACCGGTTTTCAATTAATTACTATACGTGCACTTTGCATCTAAAATTCCAAACTCTAGTTACAATGCTGTTAACACTTTTCCTCTTTCTGGGCGTCATCTGTTGTTCTCCTTTATTTTTATAATCTGATATGTATGAACCAGGAGATTCCGGGAATTTTCCCTCGTGGCTGAGTATTTCTACCCAACCAAATATTAGGTGAAAACTTATAATTAACAACTAGTTTTAGGATTCCCCTCTTTCTTAATTTATAACAAATGTAACACTGAATACAATTATAACAATATTTATGTATGTGAAACAAAGAACACTGTTTGGATGTTATGAATGATAGTGACCACACAGTGCAAGACTTTCTTTACATCTGGAAACACTACGTTTAAATAGGGGGATCTTACTGAAGTATAATCCCCTCGTCACTGTACTGCAGGGAGTATCATCACCGTCACTCCACTGCCATCGTGAGTCATCTACTCAAGTGCATGATCAATAATAAAGACACTTTCGAAAGCGTTTGTCGCAGATGAAACGACGCAGCGTCGAATCTTTGGCAGGAGACCGGGGTTCGATTCTTATCCAAGCAAAGTTTCTTTTTTTTTTTGTTAGTATTTATGAATAACTGCTTTCCTTTGTATTTTCAATACTTCTTTTTTTTTTTTTTTTTTTACAATTCACGGAAAAGTTTAGATTCTTTTTGGTTATTATTATGAATATCCTGTAAAGAACAGCGAGTTGTACTACGAACTTATTCGTGCAAAAAAACATCCCAGTAAAACACGAATGTGTTTTCAGCGTTCTTTTTTGTTTGTTTTGTTGATTAATCGCTATCGGTTGGAAAAGTAGGTTTAATTTTGAATCATATTTCAGCAAAGACTTGTTATCATTAGAAATACGTTAATACGACGTGTATTCAACTATTACTTTAAACTAAAGTATAGATTTCGTTTCTTGGGCTTCTTTCTCATTGAATTGAATAAAATGTATAAATCAGAGTTAATTGAGTGCTTATTGCTTTGTGCTCTGTTCCCCATGTTGAAAACACGTGGAATTTCATCTACATCCCAACGCAAATTTGATTTCGGTGATAGTACGTTAATGTTACGTGATTTTAACTGTTATATTGAGCTATGCTAAAGATTACGCTTCATATGTGTCTAAGTTAATTGCATAAAAACTGTACTTAAAAATGAAGAGAATGAAATTTACTACGGCTATCATGTCTTATTTGTATGTTAAAAACAAATTGAAATTTAAACTATATATCAACTACCATTTTACTTCCTTCATAGGGCGTAAATGCGACGTTTTCAACTTTCCTTTTCAACTATGACATAGATTTCTCTGCATATAGCCTACGTCTTTCTAAGGCGGCATATTACACTTATAGCCGGGTGAACTGCAAACAAAATGCAACAGAAAGTCTGACAACTGTTCCTTTTTGAAAAAAAGTGTGATAAAAACGATGGAATAAAGGTTACCAACGCCACTGTACCAATAAAGCCGCATCTCGGAAAATGATCGCCATATCAAAATAGTCAGATAAAAATAATCGAAATTTTAATCAAGCCGGAAACATAAAGTCTGACACCTATAAAAAAAAACTTTCGGCAGGCCTACAGGCTGAGGTAGATCTCGAAGTTTTTTTGATTTTCAAACATTCAAATCTCGCCTTATATGAGGGCTATCGAGAAACTAGGTATTGATTTATATATTAATCATCAAGAGCTTACCTCTATGTAACACAAATACGTCATCCATTGAGGAGAGTCCTTATCTACCTAGTCTGCCGGTGAATATCACATTGTAGTTTACCAGATGACACTGCACACAGTCTCTGCTCGCTTGGCTTGGAAAGGGAGAAAGTTGCTCTTTGCTCCGACGAAAAGAACGACGTATACACCAGTATGAGAACAAAAGTGTAAAGATACATGACCGCACCTAACTTTACCTAACCTCCACGTTCCCATGGTCACTAATTTAAGACAATGTACGAAAAATGCAAGAAAGCATTTATTAATAATAAATATATTTTGAAAGAAAGAAGCAAAAGTGTTGTCCCAGGCGGGATTCGAACCCGGGACCTTTCACTCAAGAAGTCGATGTTTTGACCAGTAGTCCACGAAGGCGACCTGGCAAAGGGGGTGTTGTAACTTGTATTTACAGTGCACATGTTACGTAAGAAGCATGGCCACGTAATAGAGCGTGCGCAGGGGATCTATAGAGAGTCTCATGTTCACTGGTAGTTGTGGAAGTTGACGAGCGCATGTTCTGCGATTTGTGCTGTGATAGAAAAGCATTGAGTGATGGTTTGTGAACGTCGTGTGAAAAACTATTGAGATATCATCGTAAACATGGCAGAAAGACATCATCTAAGTGAGTTTGAGTGTGGTCGTATTGTGGGTAAATTGAAAGACGGGTGAACAGTGACCAGTGTTGCAAATAAAGTGGGTATTGACAACAACATAGAGCCAAGCCTGTTGTCTAGGTACCAAACAACCGGAAATGCCTGTAGACGTGTTGGAGGAGGTCGTCCACGACGTACCACACCATCAGAAGACCGTTATTTGATGTTGTCTGCGAAAATGAATCGTCGGAGTACTGCTGGGAACTTAAGTAATGAACTGCACGCCAGTACTGGGGCACTTGTGTCGCGTAAAACTGTCAAAAGACGATTGAGCAAGGTTGGGGTTTCTCTATGTAAACCGTTGGAATGTAACCCTTTAAAATTGCTCCATAAACAGGCTCGTCTGCGATGCTGTCAAGAGCACCTTACCTGGTCAAGTGATGGCTGGGCTCGAGTTATGTTTTCTGATGATAGCCGATATAGAATCGCGTCTGATTTTATACGTCTGTACGTCTGGCGTAAACTTGGTACTTGGTACCGCCAAGGGAACATTGCGGAAAGAGACAAAACATTAGGTGGAATCATGATCTGGGCTAGCATTATGATCAATAAATGTAGCGAGCTGCAGCTATTGGAAAGAGGGTCTGTGACAAGCGAAAAGTTATTGTAGAGATGTCATTCACCGTCATGTTTGCCTGTTCCATGCAGCCGTAGGTCCAGATTTTATTTTTATGGATGACAATAGTCGTCTATATCGTAAACGGGATGTGGTCGATCTCCTTGAGGAAGAGGATGTTCATTGAATTGTGTCCTGGGTACTCCCCTGATCTCAATCCGACAGAACATGTGTAAGGTGCACTAGGAAAACGTGTTGCCGAGAGGAGACCGCCACCACGAACTCTTCGTAAACTCCGATATGCCCTTGTGAATGACGAAATGTTACTGTGAGCCCACCCTAAGGAAAGGGAGTTTAAAAATTAAAAAAAAAGAAAGAAAGGAAAATGTCTTTCCATTGGTTTATTTATCAATATATCTATGTTTTTAAATGAAAATTAGGTAATTAATATTATCCTTCGATTACTGTGAAAGCTGTGTAATGTAATCTTAGTGAGTGTAGTTGAGATGCTTTAATCGTTTATTAATCAGGAAAAATAAAAGCGTTACATTTGTAATCGGTGATTGAAGATATTCGCTTGCGTAGATTCTAGGCTTCCAGAAAGTTGCAATGCATAGCAAGTCGTGGGAATGTCCCGTTTTCTCTTTGTTTCTATACTTTCATTCTCGACAACCTGGAGTCTAAGAAACCTTAAACATGGCTAAATACGGTAAGTTATATTCTAAATTTCGCTCCCTCTTGGTTTCTTTGTTTCCTAATATGTCATTATGGTCGATTTGTTATATGTATATTAATGTTCATATGAACTTTAAAGAAATTACGCATTTGAGAGGGTAGAAGTTCAAACGCCCTCTGGTGGAGATTTCGACTCCAATCCCGTGACCACGATAAAACAAAGCTAGTTGCAAGTTAGCTGTCGTTGCCTGAGGTGTAGAGAACATCTCGTTGTCGTGAAATGTCAGTTTCTTCTTTGTTTGATATTATACTTTAAGACGACAATTACCTGTGTTTATTTAAGTAATGTGCAAGTGCATTTTGAATTTATAACATTTTGTTGCCGATTCACTTTTCTCCGTCGCATATTCCGTGTACGCTAGGAACAAAGGTGCCGCAGTGTCGCAATGGACGTGTATGGAAAATAAACGGTACTAAAGCACAGGATTTACTCTGCAGCAAACTAATACAATCGTTCGTGTGAAACCACGTTTTCGTGTATCTTCAAACATTGGCAGTCGAAGCCCGTTGTGTGAATTTTCTTTCTTTGGTGGTATTATTCGTCTTGTGTACAGAGCAAACGACGGAGTGACGTCATTATTACGTCGGCATACATGACAGGACAGTGTGTGTGTGTCATGTACAGTCGAGTTTGCCTGGAGAAGTGCTCGCTTAGATACAGCTAATGTCGTGGATGGAAGTCCGGCAGAGGATAGACATTCGTGGTGTAAGTGAATGCAGATCATCATATACATATCTCCCCTTGCCCCTTGTTCTCCTGGCAACTCAACCGATTGGACGAATTTTAAACAATACAACAATTCATCTTAACCGAATGTGACAAACGAACTGGTAAACTGTAAGTAGAGATCTCAAAAATAATATTGGCCAAATTAAACTGTTGTTTACTGAAAGAGCTCTATAAACTAACTTGATATCTTAAAGCCTATAGGCATATAGCTAACTATTTGTATTCTTTTATCATTTACATTATTTTGTGTAACTTGTAACTTGCTATATCTATATCTTTGTGTTCTTTAATTTCAATATATTTGTTAGTCAGTATGACCCATTTGTTTACTTCAGATGAACCAAATGCATGTCAGTAGTATGCGCATTCTGACATTGGAAACATTGGATTATCCTCAAGAATAGTCAGGATACAATTAGCGAGAATTTCACTCGTGGTAATATTAATAAATTGTTAGATATGATAGCTTTCATAGCCATCCTGTGTGAGTTCCTGAACTCCCACGTTCCGATCGTGGGGGAGAATTTTAAGGGTGAAGGCATATTTGAGTCTGGTAAGAGTATGTTCTGTGTTGATGTACTGGATGAAGCTTTACGTGAAAAACGACCAAAATATGACCAAAGACAACATAAAGTGATTGTGCTTTAGGATAATGCACCCTCCCACACAGCAAAACAGGTCAAAGAAACGATTGCGACGTTTGGCTGGGAAATCCTTCAGCATGCGGCTTACTCACCAGACTTGGCGCCTTCCGATTTTCACTTATTTGCATCCATGGGACACGCACTTGCTGACCAGCGCTTCACATCTTACGAAAATGTACGAAAATGGCTTGATGACTTGTTTGCAGCACAAGAGGCACAGTTTTTTTTGGTCTGGCATCCACACATTGCCGGAACGATGGCAAAAATGTATCGCTAGCGATGGCCAATACTTCGAATAAAATAGTTCTTAGTATTATAATCCAATAACTGTGTCTTTTCTGTACATAAATTCCGATTTCACATTTACGCACCTGGTAGTATGGCAAAGAGTTTTGAAATGCAAGTTCAAGCATCAAAATCGGGCTTATAATTCGCTAGATCCGAAACTACTCGAACAACTACCGTTATTAATGGTTATTGCGAAGAGCGTGGCAAACTTGATATAAAATTTAGCAAAATGAAATAATTCATTACCCCCCTTTTTTTTTCTCCACTCACTTTCGTAAACTTTTATGTACACTACAAGGGTTTGGTTTTATAAGGACAATTATTAGTTGAAGAAGTGCACTTCGACACCTGAGGCTAGGTACCATAACGAAAGCTCCTGTAAGTTTCAGCCAGAGTCAGCAGCCTATGTTGTCGATAAAAGTGTGCTGTCCTACCTAATATACTTGCCTGTTTGTACGGACGGTGATAATATTTTAAAAATCTTATTGTGTGCTTATCAACCAGTAGAAATTCTCCATTCGTAGATACTTTTCTTTACTTCACAATGGTTCGTGGTGTCCTCAAATCTTGCAATGTTAATTTACCCCATTTCCCGACGTCATGCAATGATAAAATTTTGCTCAGTGACGTAAGTCGGGTGACAATACAATATTCCATTTTTATTATTTTTTCTTGTCTCACCCTGTCAATTTTTTCTTCATTACTGAATAGGAAAAAGTTACATCAAATCCTTATGTCCCTACCCCCGAAACAGCATTGATTTTGTGATGGTCGCATAAGACCAGACAGGATATATTTAATCGTAAAAAAAACGCAGGATTGTTATTATTAGATTGGTCACCTCAAACTACTGGCTACCTTTTAATTATGTTTGGACTGTCTGATCATGTCTGTAACGCAGGTTAGTCCCTAAACGAGAGTAAATAGCATTTGAGTTAAGATTTTTCCGACTATTTTGAATGTACTGAGCGTAACCATCCCGTAACTTTCTTTTACGATGTGTCATACCCTCCTCAAAAGCAAGAAGGCTACTATAATAAACAAAACTACAAAATCCCTTGCAAAAAAAAAAAAAAAAAGAGTTTAAAACATATAACTTAGAAATGAGTAAGAGAGAATGTAAATAAACAATGGCTGGAGTCCTCAATCACGGTAAGTTCCCAATAATTAAAATTTGAGGTAAAACCACTTATTTCCCCCCACGGTATTAATTAAAAACTTAACGTAACTAAGGATATTAACGGAGGTACTGATACAAAGGAAGGATCCACCAAGAGACTCCATTAATTATATTTCTCATCTTTAGGGTAGGTTACTAATCTATTCATTTTGATTTGAAAGCAAATGCCTAGATTCATATTTTGTATAAAAATGTAATGGACATAATAAACGTCCTGTTTGATACAGAAATTATGCTACAATCAAACACAAATCAAATTCAGCATAATTGATTATATCCAATTTTCAATCGCTTCAACAAACTTCAATTTCCAATTTAACTCTCTCGTTTTGACAAATTATATCGCTACACTTGCGATATTAGAACAAAGGTCTTCAACTATTAGCTGCTCTCACAGACTAATCACCCACTTAATAAACGTTTCAAAAATATATAGAATTCCAACTTGGATCCCACTGTTTCAATATTAGTGAGTATTGAATTAGAAACCGTGCTTCCCCAAATAGGAAGAAACTTGTAATACTCTGAAGTAAACTTACAAGATATCTCGTGAAGTTCCACGCGAAAACTAACCACGAGTCCAGGTCCGGGTTTCGTTTCCCACCTGGTACTCAAAAGGAAAAACTACTGATAGAACATGATCTACTGCAAATATTCTTACCTAATAAAAAACTGAAATTCCTGAACACTATTAGAATCAACTGCAAGCAAAAAATAGCGCTCGATACACTTGGATTCTATAGATATCCAACACGTGGTCAGGTCGTGGGTTTGATTCCCACCTGCGAATATCCGAACAAAAATACTATTAATTCCACAAATCGATTTGATAAACTTCAAAACGTTTTTAATAGCATTCCAAAAAAACAATTAGAACTACTAGCTCTACCTGAGAACCACGGATGGCTTTAGATTTCGACGATACAATGCACGTGACTCCCAAGTACCATCCGGGTACTTGTCTGAGATACAAGAAAACTACGTCTAATTTCAAGTTACCTGTATAAATTATAGAAAAATACAATTCAAACTCAATCCAGACGCCCGTGAATTCCCAAACAAAGACCAGTAACTTAGTAGTTATGAAGGGTCTATGTCAGAACGCCCACTGGTCAGATCGCCCACTTCTGAAAATGGCCAGAACGCCCACAGATACGGTCAGATCGCCCACAGAAACGGCTAAACACGCAAATCCAGAAATGGTCAGAGCGCTCACCGGTCAGAACGCCCACTCGTAAAAATGGCAACAACGTTGGGTCTACGTCAGACGCCCACTGGTCAGATCGCCCACTTCTGAAAATGGTCAGAACGCCCACAGAAACGGTCAGATCGCCCACTTCTGAAAATGGCCAGAACGCCCACAGAAACGGTCAGATCGCCTACCAGAACGACAAAACACGCAAATTCAGAAACGGTCAGAGTTCCTACCGGTCAGAACGCCCACCGAAACTCGAAAATATGTCTTAAAATGAATTTAAGTAAAATAAAAGTAATGTACAATCAACATGCTGCAAAGAAGGAAATATTGATTCACGGAGAGACAATAGGCATAGTTAATGAGTATGTTTACTCAGAGCAGCTCAGATCAACGTATGCTAAGTTGATGGATGAAATAAATAGAAAATGCAAATGTCATGGAGCTCGTTTGGAAGAACACATTTTATTTTCAAAAGAAAACTACCAATGTGTCCCAAGAGTAAAGTTTATAAGCAATGTCTCTTACCTGTGATGATATACGGCTGTGAAACTTGGACATTGAATGCGCAAACGACTCAAAGATAAAGACTCACAGACAGAAAGAATTATGATGAGATGCATGATAGGAACAACTATGAACGACTAATGTATTACATTGGATTACCAGAGGAAAAAAAACAACCGAGACGACGTCCAAATGCAAGATGGTTAGATGAAATTAAACGTTTTTCAGGAGCTACATTCATGAGGATTGCAGCTGAGAAAAGGGGGATGCCTTTATCCAGCAGTGGATACAAAACGGCTGAATATGATAATTGTTCCTTAAATTACGCTTCATATGTGCCTTTCCAAGGTAATTAAATAAAAATTGTACTTAAAAGCTAATAGAATGAAATTAACTACATTTATCACGTTTTCATTTGCACGTTGAAACAGCTTGAATTTTAAATTATATTTCAACGAATATTTTATTTAGTTCATATTGCTTTAATGTGACGTGTTTTCAATTTCCCTTTTCTACTATGATATGGATTTCGCTTCTGATGCGTTTTTCTAAGGCGATATATGATATTACACTTAATAATATAACAACATAATAACACATAGCAGATAATTATACTTAGGAAAAGAAACACACAAACGCAACATTATCATATAAATATTATACTCGCTGCTGTAGCTTATGTGCACAGATCCCGACCCGACTCTGACTCACTTGTTTAAGAGTGGGCGTTCTGACTGGTAGACTTTGTGAACGTTTTCCTAAGTTTTTTCATTATGTTTGTTCAGTATCGATTTAATATAAGTATTAAACTGCAAAAAATTAAAGTATTAACCGTGTACCTTGCTAGGGTTTGTATTTTCTAACCTGTGGGGATCCTGATCATTTTGGTGGGCGTTCTGACGTTTCTGTGGGCGTTCTGACCATTTTCAGAAGTGGGCGATCTGACCAGTGGGCGTCCTGACCATTTTTACGAGTGGGCGATCTGACCAGTGGGCGTTCGGACCGATTATGCATTTGGGCGTTCTGACCATTTTGGTGAACGCTGTTGCCATTTTTACGAGTGGGCGTTCTGACCGTTGGGCGTTCTGACCACTTCTGAATTTGCGTGTTTTGCCGTTTTGGTGGGCGATCTGACCGTTTTGGGCGTTCTGACCACTTTCAGAAGTGGGCGATCTGACCAGTGGGCGTTCTGACATAGTTCCGTTATTATGAACCATAACTCAAATTTTACGGAAATGACCGCGAGTTGCAACACGCTCATCACCACTAACAAAACTATCGTCTTTCAACCCCTGCAAAATTACCAACTCAAATATAGTATATATAATTTGCATCAAATATAGTATATAGTTCATGAATGTTCTCACTCTTTCTCTCGATAGAGAAATTTACTTGAATTATGAAAATCAAACATATATGGGCTACTACCCACTTACCGTTAAATTCGCTAATCAATTGAAAATCGTCCAAAACATTCCATACCCCAAAAGTTGATAAGATTCATAGCAAGAAATACTTTAGAAATATTCTAATAGAACTTCAAGTTAAAATGTAGACCTCATGTAGATAGGGAAATTCGTAATACCACATTAACACTATACTTAAAAATTTGGCAACAATTCTCACACACCTTTCCCTTATACAACACAGCTAGTTATAAAGGATCATGGCCGCAGACACTTTCAACTACGCCATTAGTTAAAATTTTAGCCGTGATGCGGCGCTGACATAATAAAGTATACAATTTATTGCTTCACCGAAATTCCAATTTTAACATTTACATCAAATTATCATAGAGACCAAAATTAACAAAATCAAGACAAAAAGTGGAATGAAACCACAAATTGGATATTACACAATTACCCTTGTCCCCTTCAAGGACGATGATCAAATTGCAAGTCTTACCAAACACCCGAAAACAAAATTTAATGCAACTATTTAAATTCAGAATTACACAAAAAAAGATTTTAATAAATCTCTAGGAACTACTTCACACCACACGATTTTAGATAAATAGAAGGAAAAGAAAACAATACCTCTTACAATCCTCACCTTCTCATCAGATACATCAGATCTAGAACCTTTCGTTTACTCTATACTCCAATACCAAATTCCCCATCATGTAGAAGAAAGGGTATCACAAGTTAATTTTTGTAAGCGTTGTGTACATTTTCAAAGGTTTTTTTTTTAATTTTAAATAACTATAAATCAAGGTGTACCTGAGCTAGTTTGTTGTCAGAACAAGTGTTGTACGCAGTTTGCGGTAATTCAGGAATTGGCACTCAAGTTAGGTGAAGCGTAAACTCTCCTTCCTAATTAAGATAGTTGGGTTAAGCGTTAAGAAGGAGAGTTTGCGCAGTGCATTCATTGAATACAATGAAAGGAGAGATTGCGCAAGGTTATGTACAAATAAGGGCTAGATTTTAATGTCATTTCTGGTCCTGGACCACTATTTGACGAATGAATACACTGTGTGAAAAGAATAAAATTATTTTCCTCTGTCCACTTACGATTGTATTAGTAGAGTTTATAAACATTACCAAGAGTAAGAAATGTAATATTTAATAGGAATATTTAAGCTGATCTAGTTAATAACTGTTCGTAATTCAACAGCTTATCAGTTTTTGGATCACAACAAGTAGTTTCTATTTCGTTCGTACTATCGAGTGTTATCTTATTCTCAAGCGCAGTCCCCCCTGTCCATGTGTGCAATCTTACCTACTCTAGAATGAGAATTTACACAAATGAAGTTTTTTTTTTAAAAAAAAAGTTTGATTTGTATGACTTATGAAAATAAATTATATTTGTTTTTGATCTACGGTAGTTGAGCGCCAAACTAACTACAGTTTTTACACTTCTGAGAAAAATAGTTTTAAGCACAGACAACTCAATGCTAATAAATGAGTTATACCTTAATGTAATTTCAAATTTCAGCTTTGAAATACTTTAGAATGCAATTATGCCACTTTTACACAACAAAATACGATCTATGAGACATGTCCTCATAGCATTAATTCAGAAACTCAAATTTTGCAGCTACGCCTTTTTGGCGCTCAACCATCGCCTGTCAGAGTAGTTTATATAGAGTCATCGGGGGTGAAATACCCACTTTTTAATATTGTTCTTATTTATGGCTATGAATGGAAATCTACAGGAAAAACAGAGCATACCAAATGCGAGGTACATCTTTCAGTATTTCTGCCTTTACGCTAGATTATAATACTGTCGAAGACACACTGATGTTTGGAAAGTAAGAGCGATATGAACATAGTACCCCACCATCGAAGTAAAACGCCCACCGTCGTGGGGTAATATGCCCATGCACACCAACACCATACTAAACAAGGTGGTAGGTCATAGTACTGATGTAACGATAGAAGCTAGTCATACTACAGGAAATCATATTACGGTACAAGTTACAAAAACTAACCTATAAAGCATGAAGTTTCTATTTCTTCCTTACCACTGACAGGCTTGGATAATACAGAATAGAAAATAATAGTGTTGTTGACAAGACCAGATTTAGACTGCCTCGTCTCGAAAATATCTTGTTCAGAGAGTGTCTCGTCTCGAAAAGATGTTACTTTGCATTACGAGAGCTCTGTCTCGTCTCGTTTTTTATAGCCATTTTCTCTGTCTCGTCTCGTCTCGTCTCCTGGCAACACTAAAAATACTTATTAACTAAAATACGAAATGGAAAAGCTTGTTTAGCTTCATTTTAATGGTGAGATATAAGTTTGTTTTGCACAACACAATACTAATAACATTAAACAGCCTTATGGAAATATTAGACTAACTGAAAAAAAAATATATGAATAAATGAAAAATATAACACTCACTGAAGGAAATTAACTAAATTTACATGCCCCCTTCTTCTAAGACAGGGAGTGGCATTTAGGACACAAAGTTGGAAACAATGTACATACTTCATGAGGAAACATTGGACAATGTATACACTTGATCCACTCACATGTAACCACAGGACCCGTACGTTTATAATGATGTCCACCACAGATCCCGCAATAGTTATCTTAATTTGTATCAGATAAGTATGTACGGTTGCACTTTGATTGTGTGACTATGTATCGTATCCCAGTTTCAATTATACAGGATGTTAAAAGTTCGCGTGTGAGATTTTTCAAACGGTTATTACTCGGAAACCACGGCTCCGAATGTTAAAGAATATTTTAGTATCATTTTTGCGTGTGTAGAATAACCTCCCAAAAATTATCAATGTATTTTCAAATCACCCTGTATATGGAAATACATATCAGAAAAAGGAAGAAAAATGGAGCCACTGGTCCCCCGTACTCCCTTCAATCGCAGGCAGTACCGTAAATATACCAAAGGTATTCTATGCCCAAAAGTAGTCGTCAATCATTTTCTTTGTTTCTCATCTGTATCCCTATTTGTAAGCACGTTTAACGTACAAAGAGCAATTGCGAATGAAGTGAAACTAGCTTTTGGTGTTAAATCAAATAATAATCTATATTATATTCACTGAACTTTCAGTGCAATTACACAGCTTTAAAGCGTACTGTCGTGTTTGTTAGAATGGGAATACGTTGGGTAAAACGCCCACGGGCCATTAACCCCCAACGTCTAGTGGGCAAATGACCCCTAAGTTAAACCCGATAGTTTCAGTTCATTCAACTTCCAAAACTGCATACCATGACGTCCACCCGCTATTGCATCAGAACAACAGAACCCTACTTTGTGCAACGCACATTCATTGGATTGGCTAATACAGCAGTGTAATCATTCGGTCTCCCTACATTTGAAACATTCGAAAAACATTACAAGTAAAAATTATGTACTTACCATATTTACATTTGTCTCTATGTCTTCACTTTCTTCACACAATCTTGTTTGATGTCATCTTCGTCTTCCATATAATTGCGCCTTCACGCAATCGTATCACTGTTGCCACCACATATTCCCCTCCATGTTTTTAAGGGGTGGGCATTTTCCCGTACTGGGCATTTCACCCCCACTTATTCTATTGAACTTTTATATTACTATATTTTCATCACTGTTTTTCATAACTTCTGCACTCGGAAACAGAAGAGATTATATTTTTTTGTTAATAATTACCTATGTATACTGCAATTTACATTGATTTAAATTATTACCCCACTTTATCATACCACGACAAAACAGTGAAAATAAAGTTGCTTTTCACTGCAACTTCCATCAGAAACGAAAACACCCAGAAGAAATATAACTACCTGTATATTCATGTATCGTTAGGGATAATTAATTTCCAAGCAGTTCCCAGCCCTTCACTTATATGTAATCCGCACGGCACAACTACAATACCTAACTGTCTCAGATATATAATAATTCCGTTTGTTTGAATAAACAAGATGTAGGGATACAAAACACACACAGAGCTATGCAAAATATAAATAATATCTGCTTTCTCACTTAAATTAAGACTATACTGCTGAAGGTTTCGTGATCTAGCTCAAACTCAGAAATAATATGGAGATTTCCGGGAGAGTAAATGAATCCATTTATTGACTGAATTGTTCTAATAAATGCTCGTTTACTAAAGCTCTAATTTGAATATGAACTTCACTAATGCATATTCTCTTCGTGCTTCTAATATATCGATCAATATAAACCTCTCAAATTCCAGAACCGACTCCCCCGAAACTAGCACAGAAAGGTAAATAGTTTTATGGGGGAAACAACGTCTATCCAAGGGTCGGCAGAAGGAACCGGTAATAAATACCTTTCGCTTACAGCTTCAGAGCACACAGTCGCATTCTGAATTCACTCTAAACTGAGATCGGCAGTAGATCTCAGTGGGCGGATCTATGAATTTAGAACTAGAGCTTTTTTTCTCAAATTTGCCTTTTCTCCTTTTCCTGGTTCCAACTACATAACCCGTGCTACTTTCTGAGAACACGCAGGTTTGAAATAAAGCACACTCAAGTAAATGCCAAATCTGACAATTTCCCTGTCTATTCGTTATCAATGACAATCAAAATGTTACTTAATTGACTAGAACAATCTGTGAATCTACAAATTCATGTCAAACGTCAGAGAAACTAAATATTCAGCATAAATCATAATTCTCTATTTCCTCTTTTATATCTTACGTGGGAGGGTTTGAAGAGAGTGAAAATTATTTAAAGTTCCCAGAAAAATGCGTCGACTGGCAAAATCGACTTATAACCAAAGGACAAGGGGCTTAGCAACGCACTTGGCTGACAGTAGTAGTCTCCAAGAGTGCCCACCCTTAATTCTGTTTCTGCAAGAACCAAAAAGCACTCAATCTCTTTAAATATCAATATCAAAAACGCTAGATTGAGTTAAACAACAAAATAAGAAATGCATTTGAATCCCTACCGAAAAAAAATAATATAAGAATCCCTGGGACGGCCACACAGCAAATATTAGCTTATTCCAACAAAAACTAAATCATTTCACGAATTCCCAAAACAAGTCAAAACAAACCGGACTTTAAACCAAATATGAAAATACAGCGAATCAATCGGGGATTGAACCAGTGATCATTGAGCTCCTATTCCAAAATTAACTAGAAGTACTGTTCATATCTACCCAAACTGCAATCATCGCTGTTGCGCCTCTGACTTATATGCAACAGAGAGAACGGCCTCATGGTTGCCCACTACAATCGAGCAACAACCCCTGACGATGCTCCTTCTAGCTGTAGACTAGCAAATCCCCCCCCCTACACACACACACAAGTGAAAATATGGACTTTCATACTCTTCTTATAAAAGAGCCCCCTTTCAACCAATCTCAAGAGAAAATCACCCAAGACAAAACTTTCCTACTCACGACTGCCAAGGGAGATTAACACAAGGCAGTCGCCACCCCAGTGGCGCCCATTCATTTCGAAAGAGGTCATGCAAGCCTAACCTCAGCAGGACCAACCCCCCTTTAGGTTGACCCACCCCAAGAAAAGACAGTGTATTTTCAAATGCTGCATTTCATAGGTATTCTTTAATATTAGAAAGGAAACTTATTTATTTTTAAGGGTCACAAAATTTATTCACAGCAGAAACAAAAAACAAATATCTAGAGGTACACTAATTGATACATTCGCCGCGTCTAAGCGTACATCATAGTTCGTAACACTAACATTTTTGTTAGTAAAAGAAAAAATAAAAATGTGAGTGGACACCAGACTGAATTGGCGCTGTATAACACACCACGTCGACCAGTTAGATATGTAGCAAATGTGAATTTTAGGAGTACTCAACATTTGTAGCATTTCACATATCTGTGTCACTAAATAATCAGTTTTATCGTACAATATCCTTTAAGGAGCAAACATATCAACCACTTTTTTCATAATCAATGGAGATGTCCCTATTCGCTGGCAATTATTGGCAAACCGTCTATTCGGCCCTCCTATTCCCACTGTAGTGGATACATTCGTTATTGGCAAGCGACAGAAAACGTTAGAAGGTAATTCAGGTTTAGGAAAACAGTTTTAAATTTTAACTTGCAAAATATTTTGGCTACTCTTGGAAAGGCTGCCAACACTGAAAGGTTTATATTTCCCCAAATGTTCTATGATGGGACATCATCATGGCAATTAGACGACTCGTCTCCATTCATGTCCAAATCTACAATCGTCTTTTTTTCTGTGAAGATTGGCTAGGTAGATCAACGCTTTTTCTTCCGGTTTTCAACAGTTCTGAAAAATGGTTGACCTACCTATCTTCACAGCGAAAAAAAACAACTTGAATTTAAATTTGGAAGTGGACATCGAAAAGAGTGTAACTCTCATGTTCATGGTCTCCTCCTGTCGAGTATTTGAGGAAATCTAAATCTTCCAGCGTTGGAAGCCTGCTCAAGAATTGTAAAAATACGTGGTAAGCTAAAACTTAAAACTGTTTTCCCAAACTACATTATGTTCTGAGGATTACTATTGCCAGTAACGAGTGTGTCCACTGAGAGGTAATTTTATAATCTGAAATAGATTTGACATATACGATGAAGGTTGAGCGATTAGAGGGTTAGTTTCTCATTGGACATCTTCAATGACGCAAATGGGACATCTTCAATGACTACGAAAACCTAGTTGATATGTTTGTTACTTATAGGATAGTGCTCATGACAAATCTGAAAAAAGTTATATTCCTTTCAGGCTTCATCAATGACCAAATATTTCGTATAAATTGAGGTAAATGAAGCGAAACGAAACTTTCCACATCATTTCAGATCTTAAAAAGGCATTTTTGCAAGAGCAACAAACATGCATTTATTGCCGTTGCAGGTGGAGAAAAAACATATATTGTACAGCTATTTTGTCCTTTGCTAAAATACTTCTTCTTTGTTTGCAATTTAAAAATTAGGAAATTTGAGATATAACACTACTGCTTCTTTTAGAAAACGTGTTTTGGTTACGAGTAAATTATAGCGTCGTAGGGGGACCAGAACTATAATCAGAATCCGGAGTAGGATGTACTGGGTTACCGCTGATGCAGGAAGCATCATTTTAATGTATTTGATGCTGACACCACTGTGTTGCATACTCTCTACTATGAACATTTATTCTTGTTGAGGTACTTTGGTTCAACCATATACACAAGACAGCTTTCTGCTCATGTTTTGAAGCGCATCAGAGCTTGATGAGTTTTTCTGTACTGACTTTCAATGTGTTCTTCAGGTTCGGCAGTGTATTCTGTCTTATCATGAGTAGCCAAAATTCTAGCCAGCTGCTATGCATTTAATATTTAAAAAACGTATCTACGTAATTAATAAGAATACTCGAACATGTGTAAGGCATCTTGTAGAAGTCATGGCCGATTAATAAACAAGCTACTTAAAGCAAACAATATTTGTAGAACTGCCTTTATCTTTATTGACAACTGTGATTCGCATAAGTCGATACATATCTAAATGTAATTCTTGTTTCCATTTTCGACTTACGTATATCCTACGATAATGTGTAGAACCAAATCTAGCCCCGAGGACATATTTCAGATACGTCCATATACTTCGAACTCTGACAAGATATAATAAGAGAATTACAACCAATCAGGATCTTGAATCTATATAACAGTTGTTTATAGCAACGTATGCTAAAACAAACGACTAACTTATTCTTACACAAGAACAGTATTACCAGGAACTCAACGATCATAACACTTCATAAACCTGATAATATATATGGCAATAGCACCAGCTATTTTCTGTAAGCTTGCTGTTGCAGGTAAAAAATAGAAATTAGAACGCGTTTTTCCTGTCCAATCTTTGGCTGTGTGATTGTTTCGGGAATTGAATCAATCTTGTAAGAATAGTACTCTTTTTGATATCCAATTGGAAACATTTTCTAGATGGCTTTGGTTTTCGTTGGGTTTAAGTGTTCTACTGGATACTAAGTTGACCATAATGTTGCAGTTTTCTCTATTAAACTCTCAATGTACTCTTCTGAACTGCTAAGCGGTCTAATGAGGGGTAAGGATTTTCATAGTTTTTTTATACGCTTGGCGTTCTCAATTCTGAGCTGTTGCTCTTCAATATTTTTAGTGCCGTAGCCTCTTTTGTTTTCGTGCTTACACCTTAAGCCACAGCTGTGTTCGCAGCATTTTTAATTTCTTGTATGAGGTTCCACCACTCCTATATTTTGCAATTCGAACTTGGCAGAATTACTAAAGTTCTACTACGTGGCTTCACTCTAATTCGCTAAATTTAATAGTGAAGTCAACGAAACCATTTTCATATCGTGTTAAGCATTCTCCCCTCGTAAGCTTTGAAAACAAGATCATATCTAGCGCATATGGATTTGCGAGATGCTCGGTGATGATGGTCATCTTGACCGCCGTAGACTTCGCTGTCTTCTAGCTGATATTTTTCTTTTGCATCTATCTTACTTCTTTCTCTTTACCGTGATCAACCGACCTCAACGCCCTAATGTGACTTTTCGCAATAGAAAAACAATATTTAAGGAACTGTTTTAACCGAAATCTCAATATGTCAAAAAATATCTTTCTTAACAAAATTCTCTTTGCAAAAATACAAAATAAAGTAGAAATCAGTCGTATGAAATAATATTTCTTTTACACAACAGATATAGATAGGGTAATGCTTTAAAACTTTAATCGTATCACTGAAATTGGTAAAACCGACACTTCCTCAGTGCGTTATGTTCCGATCATTGGTTAGTAAAAGAGCTATGTTATCTACTTTTATCTCACAAATAAATGCTTCATTATAGATAATATAGCTAACAGAAAGCTCACATAACATTCTTCTAATTATATGAAGCATTAACATCAAAGAAAATGTATCGAACTTTTAGTGTTGGCGTACATTCTAATACATATTTCACGCGTGCCTCAATCGCAATCAAACTAATTTCAAAATTGGCGTCGATAGATGAACACTGGCGCCACTCCGTTAATATTCACCAGTCAGAGAACAGTACATCGTCAATGACGTTTATTTTCTAAACCACATCTTCTTTTATAGCTTGTAAGCTTTCGGCCATTTTTCATACAGAAATAATTATACAATTCACAAAACATATTTCATATATCAGTGGCACTAACGCATACGATTTTGCGTAAGCACTAAACTATATGAAGCAAATATATCTATCACTTTTTCGTAATCAATGGAGATGTCCTATTCACTAGCAATTGCAATCAAGCCCTCTAGTCGGTCACCACCCATTGTAGATCTCAAATCAGTTTTGACTCGTTTTAATTTAGAAAATGACCTCTCAGTCTTAATACTCGTTACGGGCAACGTGACAGCATTCTTCCAAAGAGAATAAAGATTTGGGAAAACAGTTTTCAGTTCAGACTTGCAAAATATTTTGAAAATTTCTGGAAGACTGCCAACATTGGAAGGTTTAGATATTCCCAGATCCTCGTTGTCATCCGACACACCATCATAAGAAGAATTCGGGTCTTTCTCGCTATCTATATCCGAATCTACAATCCATTTATTTTCGCTGTGAAGATGCCTAGGTAGGTCAACCGTTTTCCCAAGCTCTTCGAAACAAGAAGGAAATGCAATGTATTCCTTTCTGGTTTCGTCAACGTTCACGTATTTCCCAAAAATTGAGCTAAACGAAGTGAATGCATTTTCAGGTAAACCTTTCTTGCGGACCTCGGAAAGACATTTCAGTGAGAGCAAAGACAAATCTCTCAGAAGCATTAAAGTAGTAGCATTATCTTCTCCTACAAAGCGTTCCTTCATTTGTGTAATGGCCATATCAATGCTGGCGTACAAAGCTTCCACCTTGAATGAATCTTTGGGGTCCATAATTGTCTCGTTATCAGCTATTTCGCCAGGCATCTTATGTTTTCTCAAGCGAGTGTGACACAGAGGCTGAAATTCAGTTTCAGTGCCCTTCATGAAATTCTCCCCGTCTCAGACGATACTATTAAAGTTATTTCGGAGATCTTGATACTTGTCAGGTTTGTTTCAAGCATAGACATTGCATGCAGATAACAAATCTAAGTCCGGACTTTGTAACATCTTTGTGAAAGGGTCAATGATTTTAAAAATCCTAACAAAAGTTGTCGCAATTAACAAAATGTCTCCGAAGTAAAATACGCAATAAACCCTCCTGCCTGGATGCCAGCTTGCTTATCAGAAGGTCCTTCAATGTGTCGAATTTCCTCTATGGCTTCCAACAAGGCCTCAAATGTTATCAATACAGTTTCCAGGGCGTATTAATGGGACATCCATCTTGTGGAATTAACTCACTTTAACCTTCTAATTCTTTGGTTAGGGTAATGCTTCTTTTGTTTTTCCTCGAACAAATGAACGCGTCTTTTGCTGTTGCTTATGAATGCAAATAACTTCTCTAAATTACCAAAAGATCTATAGCATTCACAGGGGATCCGACGGAAGCAGTCACAATCAGGTTGAGTCTGTGCGCCCAACACCATACATATGCTGCCCTCGGATTTTGTTCCTTAATCAGCGCTTGGAGACTTTTGAACCGATAACGCATATACCATGCCCCATCATGTGATTACCCAACAAGATCCGAGACCCAATCTAGACTATTTTTTTCACATGCTTCATTGAATAATCTAGACAAATCTTTACCAGTTATTGTTGGTGATTCTTTTAAAGCCTAGAGTCGTTCATTAATATCACCCGTTTCTTCATTAACGTATCTTATTATAAAAGACACTTGCTCCTTCCTTGACCTGTCAAACGAGCTATCGCAGACGCGCTGAACATCTTTACATTTCTTATTTCTCGGGAAAATGTATTTCTAAGGTAAGTACAAATGATATCTATCAACTGGTTTTGTCGTCGCCATGACAAAAAGGACAGGTAACTTCATTTTCCTGGTAACAGTTAAAGCGGTTAGGTACGTTGCCATCCTGTGTGAATGCTCCGCTAGTAGCACAACAAGATCTTTGAAATTTCCCTGTAGTCTACTTGTGAATATCTCTCGATGACCTCGAAATGCTAAACAGTGTCTGCCTAAAAACAATGTTAGTTCGATAAGCTGTTTCACAATAAGCCTATTCCTAGCAACTTCCATTGTTTTCGTTTCCTTTATAGCTGGAAGAATTGGCAAGGAAGCATCACGAATTTTCCGTGCAAGAGTTGCTTCGATATGTGTGTTCGAAGTCTCGTGACTAATAATGCTCATAGTTCCTGTATTTCATGAATAAAAACCAGTCGAAACAAACAAGCAGCTAGTTGTAAATAATCAATTCGAATGAATACAATAAATTTCAAAGTCTTCAAAATTAAACCCAACTACAAAGTTCACTTACCCAAAAATTATAACGGTTTTGCTGCCATCTATCGTGAATCAAGATCAACTCTTGGCTATTGTCAAGTAGCACACAGTTATACTTGTGTCTGAGTAACCCATTACAAAACTATTTCACTGAAGAAAACTTATACTTGTTTAAATGAGTAATTTATACATATACTACCTTGTTCTATCTTTCTGCTATGTAGGCTACGGGATTAGAATATTGAAACATGGCAATTAAAACAGATCTTACAATATAGTATATCCAGTGTGTGAATTAACTTGAGGATGAGGGAGATGTATGTGAGCCTTCAATAAGAAAAGGCATTTTTTTTTCTAGATGTTTCACACACTCAAAATTTTAGGATGAGATTTTCTGTAGATACAATCTGACATCTGTCCAGTCAGTGGTGTAAAAGATGATTGGAATAAATTATTTCAAGCCTTCAGTAAAATACGGATATAAAGTGTCCAAGATAATTCACTCTCAAAGTTTCCGGGTAACATTTTTGTGTAGATCACATACAAATACAATTGGATTGAAATCCGTCCAGTGATTTAAGAGTTGAAAGACGCGACAGACAGAACCTCCATATAAAACGTTCTTTCGAACGTATCGATTCGATTCAGTAAAAAAATATATAAAAATAACAATAACCGCTACTTCTCAGTTTTTGGTTAAGTTACTGTACCAGTTTCTCTAAGATCTCAGAGTCACTAGTGTGAATAAAAATTTACTAGGCAATACCTTATAATGTCTTCAAAGTGATGGTAGAGACAGAAAAAAATCGGGGTCCAGATAACATCGGAAAGATTAATATAATTAAAGAAAACAGAATTAACGGTCTTTTGGGAAGAATTTATGGTCTTTCAAATTGTTAAATAACGCAAATTTTGCCAAATGTTAACAATATTTTTTTAAGCATATACCAAAAATTTCAGGCTAATTTAAACTTTTTTTTCAAGAAATATAATGCAAGCCTAAGACCAATTTCACGAAAATGTTATTTCCGTCGCGAGATTTTAAATGGTCACAAGAGTCATTCCGTAAATGATCCTAAACGAATCAATCATTTTTTGCATTATCGTCCAACTTTCGGCCAGTGACATTCTGAAAGCCATGCCGTCGTTCCCTACATAATGTCAGCGGCAATAAAGTTGGTCTACATTATATTTCAAAACGTAAGACTTTTCTGCCTTCCCCTTTGTTGATCTTTTGTGTAGTTTCGTGGAGGTTTCTGCAGAACAGACATATTTTACTTTCTCTCATTTTGCCAAACAGATCAAATATTTTCATACTGGAAGCTTTATAGATGAGATTAGGAAAAAAGAAAATAATTTGGGAATCATTATCAGAAGGGTACAAAAACAAAACTTTTAAGAGTAGACAATGGATTGAAATGTGTAATGCAAAAGGAATCCCTAAAGTAGGCATTAATTAGTAAGACACTTAAATATTTAAGATGTTTTTCCTATCTACCCACAATTATTTAAACTAGGGACGGCAAAATTCGATTTTTCTTTTTTATATTTGAGTTTCAGATGTGAATATTTCCTGATTTTAAGAACTAGAATAGTTTGGAATACATTGTAAAAAATTGGAGATTCCAGATTTTTAAATGCAGGAAGAAAAAGTCTGGATTTGTTTGCCGTCTCTTGTCTAAAACTAATCTTTCTTCTTATATTTTAGACTAACATAAGATTGCAAACATTTTTCCTAAGAAAATCGGAGTCTTGAACCAAATTTTATTAAGCTTGAATTTTACTGCACAGGAATCTGATGCTACTGATAAATAGAAGAAAAAGTTTCTTCATCTTTGTCTACAAAATGAGGATGAAGATCATTTCAACCTTACATGAACAAAAACCACCTTTCAACCTGCACAAAGAGTTGTTGGCAGAATTGATATCAACAAAACTGACGGCAGAAAAATCACATGTTTGCAAAAGTTGCAACTTGACCCATTTGTTTACGTCGATTTATGAAATGAATATTTTTGCCATTGTAAATTGAGTGACGAAAAACACATGCACAAAAGTGGTCATTTGCTTGAGTTGTTTAGTCCGACGAAAACTTTGTAACTTAATGGGAAATTTGGCGTTATATGCCTAAATTAATTGAATTATTCAAATTAGCGATGCTCGCGTTGTTTTGAGATTTGTAAAAGCATAAATTTGGCTCAAAAGAGTAATTATCTATGTGTTAATGTTATTTTCTTACAGATTTTTCACGTTTCCCTTACTTCAGACAAGCTCTAGGAGCAACATGCGAAATTGGCTCACTAAAAATAAATCCCTGTTTCCAAATGTTTAAAAATCTCACTGTTTAAACTAATTTTCTTAATCTGACACACAGGCATATTTAATGCTTACGTTTTCAGCTTATCCCTTTTAGAACCATGTTCTACCTTTTCTTCCCATGATGTTTGATACGTTCACTTTGACTACTCTGAGTAGAATCGTAGCTTTGTTGCTGGATTCTGCATTGACTGCGATGTGAAAGAAAGATGTTTCTCAGATAACATTTTCCTCCTGAATATACCTTGCACCTTCATTTTTGAAATCACTGTGTAACGTTGTATTAAATGCTGTAAAATTACAGAACCAGTTACTCTCAATTATCAAGTCTTCAGTGTTTCGTAAGTACTGGCATCCTACAATCTTCGAGCAGTGCATTTCGAATCCTCCAACACCAATTCTGTATATGCTTCAGGAGTGCACTGCGAGTCAAGGAAGTTGAAAGGTAGGACATCCGTTGCTTATACGTGAAGTCAGTACACTTCCCATTTGGTAGAGTACATATATATTTTCTTCCCTCTTCTCTTCTCTTCTCTTCTCTTCTCTTCTCTTCTCTTCTCTTCT
>JAGDQP010011737.1:41242-52229 GCA_022664845.1 Lepisma saccharinum
TCTTCTCTTCTCTTCTCTTCTCTTCTCTTCTCTTCTCTTCTCTTCTCCTCCTGCAACCTGACCCACCTCTCTACAGACCCACCCACCCCAAATCAGGTCATGCAATTGCATGACCTGCCTATATGGCGTGGGCGCCTCTGCGCCACCCTGTACAATAAACGATAGGTGAAAAAGGAATAAAGTAAACAAAAACAGCTATTCATTCCCCCAGAAATTTTCTCATACAAAGAAAGAGAAAAAAAAAGTGCTGTTGCCAAGAGAAATTGATGCCTCTGCTTAACTTAAACAGCTTTCTCTTCGTTGAGCTAAAGTATATGGAAAGAAACAATACATACAAATATAATAGATGATTACAAACAAGGATTACATAAAGTAGGAATATAAAATTTACATACAGATACATGATTGAATATTAAATATGTCCCCGGCCGAGTAGAAACATACCATTTACCTATCGCATACATACATACTTATTTCATAGCAGAGTAAATATTGTATACAATTAATATATGAATTTAACTAGAAGCAGAGGAGTTGAGGAACTCTGCCACACAACAGTAGAAGAATCAAACTTTCATTGGAGCAAAAACAATGGTTAGTTGTTTTTTTTTAGACGCTACAGTAAAATAAAGTTACACTTCCCCGTTATGTCATACTTCCCTCCCTCCCCCCTATATACTTACACGTTACACTGAAAACAATTGTGTATGTTCAAAGTAACAAACAAGAGGAAAACACAAAGAGGCAAATAACACTCAATTGAAGAGTGTTCTTCCAGTACTGACTGCATAGTCTTTTCTTCTCGGTTTTTCCTAGTATACTGCGTCAAATGCCTTTAGAGGGATATTATGGAGGAAGACTATCTCATAAGCTTTATCTGCAAGTTCTCTCTTGGGTTAAACGAAGATGACAGTGGCGTTTCATCTCTATCAAGTCAGGTAGTAAACACAAACATTAAACTATATTTGTAAATGTAAAAAAATCTTGTTAGAAAAATGTATGTTGCTTACTTTTATTTTAGACATATAAAATGTATTTAGGAATATAAAAATAATATTTTCATTTGTTTAACTACTAAAGTTTGTTTTAGCGTGTAGACCCACATACAAGTTATCTGAAGTTGGTTTTATAAATGACGCTTTGGTCCAACCTAGTGGTTTTTACAGCTGTGCATACACGTTTTTTGTTTTTTCGTTAGAAGCAATTTCAGTTTGTAAGAGCGATTGTTGAAGGGAAAACCAACAATAAAATCAGTAGAATCTATAGAAATAATCAAATACATTCTTGGATCAACACTTTTCTGTCATACACAAAAAGTAAAATCTGTCCAGCGTAATGTATCACCAACCTCAAACACTTCAAGACACATTATATGGTAACTATTTCAAGATCCTTACTCAATTCGTTGAAAGCCACAGTATATGGATAATCTCTGAAAAAGTTACAGAACTACGCGACTACTTTCAGCAACTCCCAGCAACAGTTAGATTTCATCTTTTACAATTGGAAGAAAACAAATCTTCCAAAAAGCTCTCTGTCAGCGATACAGAATATCCCACTTCTCTTTTCTTCATTAAGGTATTAATATCATCGGGGATTAAATACGTGAAGGTTACATTTTTTCCAGAACAATTTTTTGAACAGTTACTACGATGCCTCTTATCAAATACAGAAAAGTTGACAATATTAGAGCTTCACCCGTTTTTTTTTAAACCTACTGAGAACTCAACCAATCTACTCTCTGAATTAATAATAAGAAACAGTGGCTGGTTGACACGTTTAAATCTTTCATGTTGTGCTGACGATGAATTGCTTTATTTTATAGGAGCTAATTGCACTCAGCTTCAAACACTAGGGTTAATGCGCTCTTACGTGACTGATAAAGGTATTGAACAGCTTACTCAAATATGGAGATATGTAACAGAAACTGAGAGCGTAGATGAAGAAGACAAAGTAGAGAACCACATGTGCTCCTCCCAAGAAGGCTCATGCAGCATCAGAAGAAGATGTGTCTACTCACGATTACCCATACATACTTGTTCTTATGTGCGTTGTTGCAAAACAAAACTTTGCCATACCTTGAAAAACATTTATTTATATTCGAAGTCAAAGCCAATAACTGTGAACGGATTAATCATATTACTAGAACTTGTGGATAATTTCGATAATTTGGACTTACACGATAACTTAGGTGACTTCCTGTCAGCAATGTACGAGAAGTACCAACAGAATCCTGAAAACTTCATACGAGTAATATCAAAATGGAAAACACGTGACGCTGTAGTTACGAGAATGGAAAATATACATCTGAAGATGCTAAAGCTGATTGCTTCTGCAAACAACTCCATCAGAAGTTTACAAATAGAAAGTATTGATTCAATGATTAACAATGATTTGATCAGTTTTTTCCCTGCTCATGGCTCTACATTAACTTCACTATCTCTCTTTGATTTCGGGACGAAGTTTGAACTGTCTTTCATCCTAAAGCACTGTCCAAACTTGGGCTTTCTTCACTTAGGTTCCTTTCTTGTTGTTTGGGACGATGATCTGAAGCCAATAATATCACCAAATCTCCATCATGCAAATTTTGGTGAAATGACAGCTAAAGCAGTACAATTGTTTCTACGAAGTGCAACATCACTTCAAGGCATATTTATTAATTCTATAATTGGAGACGAAGCATTTCTGTTGACACTTTGTAACTATTCTATATCAAAAGACCTGACATATTTGTACATTTTGGAAGGAAATGTTTTAAATAACGCTAAATATGTCTCTAAGTTTTGGCAGAAGAACCCGAATATAAAGAAAATCGGAAGAGTGACATTCAAACTTCAAGATCTAGGTTTAGGAATTAACATAGACCTCGAATTACAAGATTGAAATTGAAAGAAATTTCTACTGTTATTACTGAAATAGAACTAGCAGAAAATGTAGGTGAAATACCTAGCCAAAAATTAGATATCAGAGTGAATAATATAAAAATAAAAACATGGAAGTGCTATAAATATTTTGTTGTGAAATATCCAAATGTATAGAAAAGATTGGAATATTGAAATTAGTCTTTAAAATAAACCTTAATCTGCAACAATTAAAATGCATTCAGTTTTTTTTTAACGATTAGCTATGTGAAATCACGCAGATAAAATGCCATATATTTTATCATCTAATTATACACCACAATATTAAATAATTTTCTTTCATGCTCCAGTGAACAACGACGCTGATCTTTTGCTGGTGATGGCACGGCTTCAAGTCTCTCTCACATTCAGGTTTCCTAGGATTTTACTCAGTCCCATTAGGCCGAACTGTCGAGATAGTGCCTTGAATATAAACCATTTCCGCTCTCTTTCGCGGAATAGTTATTCGTAAACAATGCCATCCCTTAGAACTGTGATAATCTTCGGCCATGACTGCTTCTTCAGTTCATAAATGAATTCTTTAAAAAGTTTCATAACTCGAAAGTTTCTGAAGGGGAAAAAATGAATGAAATTTTATAATTTTGGATTTCAGACGACAAGTTTCTTAAGACTAGAAGCCGTCAATTTTTCAAAATGTTCATTTTTAATCTTTTATTTTCACCTAAGGTTGAAAGATCACTCTAGTAGGGATGGACAAGGTATCGGTAACCCACATAACAATTTTGACCTGACTAAAAAGTGAATCAACCTTACTTTGACAAGTAAAACAACTTAATATAAACTTGACAAACGAAGCCAAAAAAAATACCAAGGTTGAATCTAGCAGTCGAGTTTACAAGAATCACGGTTGAAACAGCATTGACTGGACAGGAAGAAACTTCACATACTTCTTAAAAAATAAAATCGCGCTAGGTGGGGATTGAACCGTGGTCTACTGGCACGCAAGTCCGATTACTAAAAATAAATGTTCTTGTAATAAAATTTAGGGTTTGTTCGAAATAGCCCAGCCAAGTTCAAAGCTAACCTCTAGGGAGGCATCTTTCAACGATAGCCTTCCAGTTCCTGTCATTGCTTTAAGGTGACAATGAAGTACGTTATTTTCCTCGGCCAGCTTTATATGTTCCCATGCGTATGTTATTTATCTCTTTAAACAAATTCTCTGAGTGTGGGGAAGCAAAATTAAATTTGCCGATCACTGTATTCAAATGTGGCCCATCTCCCGTAATCATGTGATGATATGTTTTTCTTTTTGTTTAAGTTTCAACATGGTTGTCAACAATTTTTAGTGAGCGTTGTCTGTTTGCATTTTGTTTACCTTGAGCCAACCTTAAGTCTGATTGATTGCTACATTGGAAGCATACAGCGATAACAGGACAGGGAACCATTGCATCTCCCTTCCATAATTTCCTTAATTTTGACGAAAATTTATTGAATTCTGTTCTCATGCGAACATAAAGTGCAGTTTCCAAGCTCTGTCGCTAGGTAGAATTTGACCTATTTCAACCTTGAAGCAGTATTCTTAATGTACATATTTCTATGAGAATTAATCACCTAATTTACCTTTATATCCATTATATGAGAATCAAATACATGTTTTTTTACAAGTGAAACATGACTTTTGGTTTCCTGTAATATTTATTTACTCTATGACATAAATAAAATATTAACATTTTAGTTCAGGTTGTCTATATCTTGTTGTTTTCTGCAATTTTGCTATGGGTTTATTATTTGTCCTTTTTAACACCAGTCCTTGTATACCTTAACGACAGCGGCTCGCCGCAACCTATAAGTGCAGCCGACTGTTGCATTGAGAAAGTAGCTTTTCTTGCCCCATCAGCTCGTTCTCATCAAACTATGATAAATGCGTTCTTATATTCATCACGTTTAGAGTTTTACTATCATATTGAACCAATGATCTCTTATCTACGCTACGTAGCTGGGTGAACAAGTTTCTATTGAAACACGTCCAGCAGGTTGCACACACTTTTGACAGTGATACTCATAACTCAGTCGTCACTCACAAGTAAACCTACGATGCTTCAAAGAGTTTCTTTTGACCAAACTTGGTAGAGGAGTAGGGTACATCAGTAAACCACCAGAAAGCATGATTAAAAGTGCTTTTGTCCCGTAAAGGCAAACCCAGTGGCAAAAAGTTTGGTTCATAAGAATAAGCATTTATAATGTGGTCTAAGCAGGAAAACATACGTTTATTTATAAAATCTTTGTAGTAATGGAAAACAAATACACTTTAATGGATATTGTGTAAATGCGCTATCTTTTACAGGGTACGTTCGTCATGGCCGCCATCTTGAATCTTGACCGATTTTTTAAAACAGGAAGGGGGGTATGTAACATATCAATCTGGGCTAGAATGTTACCAGAAATACATTGGTGAAGTCAGTTTTGCCATAAATCTAGTTAAGAGAGAGATAATGAGATGTGACATTAGTATGCGTAGTTGATTGAGAAGTCCAGAAATACTCTGTTATTTTTAAATCAATGCAAGGAATGAAAACCCAATGCACAAGTAATTAGTACTGAGAACTACCTACCGGGAGACATTACACATTACTTGTGTATTGGGTTTTTATTTCTTGTATTGATTAAAAAATAACAGTATTTATGGACTTTTCAATCAACTACGCATACTAATCTCATTATCTCTCTCAAAAATACATTTATGACAAAACTGACTTCACCAATGTATTTCTGATAACATTCTAGCCCAGATTGATATGTTACATGGCCGCCTTCCTGTTTTAAAAAATCGATCAAGATTCAAGATGGCCAATTTCAAGATGGCTGATTCCAATATGGTGGCCATGACGAACGTACCCTGCAAAAGATAGTGCATTTACACAATATCCATTAATGTGTATTTGTTTTCCATTATTACAAACATTTTATAAATAAACGTGTGTTTTTCTACTCAGATCATACTGTAAATGCTTATTCTCATGAACCAAACTTGTTGCCAATGCGTCTGTCTTTATGGACGAAAACACTTTTAATAATGCTTTTTGGTGGTTTACTGATGTACCCTACTCCTCTACTAAGTTTGGTCAAAAGAGCGCTTTGAAGCATCGATAAGTTTAGTTGTCAGTATATTGTAATTGACTGACCTTTCCTTGTTAAGCTTTATATCGAAAATTGCTACTTTAATTAAGAACAGCTTCTGATGCTGCTAATAATGTTTTGATTTCTGAAGGGGAAGTTGCTCGGCAATCGTTGTTTGTTATTACCTTGCTTTGCTTTAAAAGGGTCAAAGCTTCAAGCTTATGAAACCCTTTTATTGACAAACATTCCCCCCCAAGAAAGGACTGAGTGTCTATACAGAGTGTTGCAAAATAGCACCGACAAACCTACCGTACGAGATTGCTACAATTAAAAAAAAATCAAAGACAATCCGAGGGTGCACAAATGCTTCGTTAGGTGCTATATGCTGCCGAAAAAGCGGGAAAATGAACTTTAGAGGTGGACATTTCCAATATTATTAACAGTAGAACTGTGTGTCAAGGTATCCAGAAAGACTTCAAACCTGCTTTATCAAAAAAACGCATATTTCAAAATTGTGAAATGGGTGAGTAAGGGTTTTCAAAAGAAAGTGGAGTATTCCCAGGCATTCTCTGGAGTGAATGTAGGTGGAAATCAGCACGAATATGAGCGGGTGAGTACAGATGATAAACGTAATCATTAGCATCTAAGCGAGCAATGACAGTCTCTTTTATGATAAAAAGTACCACAAACGTTCGCTGAAATGTATGTAATTTACTCTTGTTTGTTATGCAACCACGCAATTTAAATTAAATCGTTCCGGAAAGAAAAGCTTTTTGAGGTATCGACTTGCCGCAAACAAATTATTGTTATTAATTTTGGAACGTACCTCAAATTTGATTAATGTTCGATAGTTACAGTTATTATTTTATTAAGGAAAACATCCCACAAATTGTTTTATATAAATTCATTCAAATAAGATAACTTCTTTAAAGGCATAACATTAAGCTATGTAATTCTTCTGAAAATCTAGTGCGCACCGCTGAACTATAAAATTCTAATTAGCAGAACTCAATTAGATGTGTATATGTGAATATAACTGAATTGTGCGAAAGAGTAACTTCGGATTGTATGACGTAACGAGCCGAGGATTTCCGAGCGCCGACCGGGGGGTATATAAGTCGATATAGAAGCCCCGGAGCTCAGATCTCCTCGGCCTAGGGGCCGAAACATAAAGCTCTCTTGCTTGGTGTTTTCTCTTAATGGACATTGTCAACCAATAAATCCATTATTATTATTTATAATTCTCTGATCTTGTATTGGTTTTTACTTTTTGTATTGCTTTATCATAAGTAGTCTTTGAACTTCATTCTTAGCATCTACCTTCCCACATCCTATTCCTGGCTGCTCGTCTGTGTCTAAGAAATAAGATGTGCTCTGGTTTTAAACCTTCCTTGACTACTACTCTGTCCTCAATACCACTATTTTCTTTATTTTCTCGATTTTATTGTACTAATTTGATTGTTTACTTTTTAGCATCGCATTTTCGGTTCATCCCGCGCCCTTAGCCGTGGCTTAAGTTAGTACAGGTATACGAAAGGGTACTCTCCTGGGTTCATTGCGCTATTTATTTAAAATAGATTAGATCTTCTCGTCGCACATTACATAATGGGCACCCAACTTAAAGAGCTCGAAAACCGAGCAGATTTGTACGTACTTTGTATTTAATTGAAAAATAGAGATGTCACAAGATAAAAATGATGAAGATACAGATGTAAGTTCAGAGTCTGATGAAGGTAATCCTCACAGAAAAGCAGTCGAATCAGAACTAGAAAGGGAGTTAAGACAACCGAAACGAAAGAAGAAGCAAGCGCTGAAACAGCACAAGAAAAGGGAGAGACCACTTTGCAGCAAATGCTAGAGAAAACGAGCCTAAATTTTAGCAAGCAGATGAATGAGAAATTCAGCGAGCAGAATCAGAATTTCAGCAGTATGGATAGGAAAATAACTAACTTGAAGATTGACCAAGATCAATATTCCTCCGCATGAAGAAGGACCAGGAACAGAAATTCAACGAACTCAAGGTTGACATTGAGGAAAAATCAAGAATGTCACGCGGGTTTTAATAAGTTAAAGAATCAAACAAACGTCCTGGAAGAAAAAGTAGAAGAACATCAGGAGCGAATTACCACCGTAGAGACGAACTTGGTAAAAACTGAAGGAAGATTAACCACCTGTGAAACTATTGTTAAAGAAACTAACGAAATGATTACTTTTATCAGAAGATGATATCATGAATATTAGAACATCAATAATCTAAGATAGACAAGAAGCTGGGAAGAATATAGAAGAGAAGTTAAGATAATGCTTCCTAACATATCAACAGAGAATCCTCCATCAATAAGAAGTACAACAGCACAAAGAAGTGAACAAGTAACATTTCATCACTCTGATGAAGGGAGTATAGTAGAAGCACCCGGTAGAAGCAAATCTTTGAGTTTCATAGAAGCCTTAACACGTGAACTAGAAAAGGGAAAAGCCAACCGTGCAAATGGGATTGAAGACTATAATCACGTACCGAGGTCGAAAGGAAATTTCGAAGATTCTAGTCCAACGAAATATCTTGAAGACCTTACCCATTACCTTAAAACTATTGGGGTTCCCGAAGAGGGAGAAGTATATTCTCGGAAGAGCAATGAAAGGAAACTTCGAAGGCTGGTTTCACTTGGTCAAAGAACAGATATTTAGCTACCGAGACTTCTGTCAGAAATGTATCAAGAAATATACAGACAAGAGGAGTATTGAAAGAAGAAAGGAAAGGATTTGTCATCATAAACCAGACTGGAGTAGTGTAAAAATCTTTGAACAGGAGGTAGTTCGGTTTATAACCCGTCTAACACGAGTTGATCCTCACATTTCTGATAAAGAACTCTTCCAAGAAGTGGCGACTATTCTACCGTATGATCTTCAGATGCTTTTGACATGCACCAATCTTGAGCACACCGAAGATCTACTGTAATTTCTAGAGAAACATGATGGGCTACGTGGGAAAATAAATAACAAGTACAAACAGAAGGAAGATAGAACAGAGAGATGGAACAATTATGATGACAATAATCAAGGAGATCGTCAAAATATGGATAGTAACAGGCAAAGAACAGATAATAAAAAATAAAAAAAGGATACCAAGGGAGAAGTCGAACATGGTATAATAGAAACCAGCAGAATTCAAGACAGGGGGACTATAGAAAATATACTCGGAGAAAGGAAAGTAGTGAACACGTAAACTTATGTGTAGGAACAAATGAAGAAGGTCAAGCTCTGGTAGAAACGGTAACATCAGAAAATAAAGCTCTGGTAGAAACGGTAACATCAGAAAATAAACCAACTGAAATAATCGAAAGAACATTAACCAAAGGGGCCAAGAGCTACCATTACACAAAGAAGGACATTATTTAAGGCTCAATCCCAGTGGGTTTCCCGCCTTTTCGTTTTACGTCAATTATTCAAAATTCAGTGCAGATAAACAAAATTTAACTTTCACAGACCAAAGTTCGTTTCGTACTTTAATAATGAGTTCAATTAGTTTTAAAGAAATGCTAGTAATAACTTCAGGCTTGTGTACAGACGCTTTTGGGACAGAATAATGTCCCAAAAGTGTCTGCACACAATCCTGAGGTTACTAGTAGGTTTTCTTTAAAACTAATTGAACTCATTATTGAAGTACTAAACGAACTTTGGTCTGTGAAAGTTAAATTTTGTTTATCTGCACTGAATTTTAAATAATTGACGTAAAACGAAAGGCGGGAAAACCCACTGGGATTGAGCCTTAAACTAAATACACGGGGAGAAGTAAGTGACTACTCCTTCCCGACAAGTAGCATTAAGAAACAAAGTTCAACAATACCCGGAGTGGAAAGTACATATCTAACTTACGAACAAAGTTATTCAAAAATTAATAACATCAAAAGTGTAACTGAGGACAAAAAGGATAAGTTAAAGGAATAATTAATAAAGTATAAAAAGGAATTTATTAGTAAATCTGGATGTCATAGATAATATATCTATAATTGCCAATTAAAAGAAGAAGTAATAATAAAAGCTAAGCAATATCCAATAGCAGACACTAAAACAAGCAACAAATTTAGAACTAGTGAATTGGGAATCATAGGATATAATAGAGAAAGTGGTCCTCATAACAACCCGCTACACGTGGTAGAGAAAGCAGATGGAACAGTACGACCAGTTCTTGACTTATGGAAATTAGACAAATACATAATAATTCTCACAGAATCAGATAGAGACTATAGATAGTGTCCTTCATAGTTATTCCGGGGCCAAATATTTGAGAAAATTTTGTTATCCTTAGCTTCTTTTCAAATTAGATTGTCTGAACAGAGTAAGCCCTACACTGTCTTTAGATTCGGAAATCATTCTTTTCTATTTATCCCATTACCCTATGGACTATCCAGCGCAGTTGTGTTTTCATCTCCGTGACGAACAGAATGTTTGGTTTAGGGACTACTCAATGGTTAAATATATACATATATGATATACGCAGGTACACCAAAACCTTTTAGGATCATTTGGGAAAATTTGAAACTATTTTAGACATTATTGAAGAATGGACTCATGTTAAAATTAAACAAATGTAATTTTGTGAAACGGCACAGAACAGGTTTTTGGCAATCCTGGCTGGAGTCGCACAAAAACTGCAACGGCACCCCCAACCTAATGATCCCAAAAGTGGATCACACAGACAAATAGGGTCGCCAGGAGCCTAGAGTACCCACGCAACGCATCTAACCTAACCTCTAGCTCCAAACATTTTCTACACCCCAGACGAGCGGCGCAGAAATGCCTTCCAGATTTAAGAATATCTGGGAAAGAGGATTCCAGATCCTTGTGATCACTGTAAAAAAAAATAATTTAGATCGAGGGAGGAAATACCGGTAAGGCGACACCTCCAATCTTTTAATTAGATCGTCAGTTCATACTCTGAAGTACCAGCTGGTTCAGATTAGCGACAGATTAAGAAAGAAAAACGCAAATCTTTACTTGGGAAATAATCT
>JAGDQP010011738.1:0-35919 GCA_022664845.1 Lepisma saccharinum
CCGTACATCATTACAGGTAAGACACATTGATTATAAACTTTACGCTTCAGACACATTGGAAGTTTGCTTTTGAAAATAAAGTGTAGTCTTCCAAAAGAACTCCACGCCATTTTACATCTTCTATTTATTTCATCAGTCAACTTTGCATTCGATGTTTTAAGCTGGCCTAGGTAAACATACTCATCAACTATGCCTATTGTCTCTCCGTTAATCTTCACTTCCTTCTTTGCAGCATGTTGGTTGTACATTACTTTTGTTTTACTTAAGTTCATTTTAAGGCCTATTTTCGAACTCTCGTTACTCAGTTCTTCCATTCTGGTTTGTAGTTCTTCTGCACTTGAAGCAAACAGGACTATATCATCAGCGAACCGTAAATGATGAAGATATTCGCCATTAATTTTAATTCCAACTTCATCCCAGTTTAAATTCTGGAACACTCTCTCCAGGACCGCACAAAACAGTTTCGGAGAAATTGAATCTCCTTGCCTTACCCCTTTTCCAACTTTAAATTTTTCACTGTCTTGATGCAGCCTAATGACAGAAGTGGCAGTCGAGTAAATGTTTCGCAGTAACTTGATGTATGCACTTTCGATGCCTTGATGTTCAAGTGATTTAAGTACTGCTGACAAGGAGACCGAATCGAAAGCCTTTTCAAAATCTATGAATCCCAAACATAATGGAAGTTCATATTCATTAGTCCTTTCCATAACTTCATTCAATGTTTGTATGTGGTCCATTGTGCTAAATCCACGACGAAATCCGGCTTGTTCCCTTCCCTGATTAAAATCCAAGTCTCGTTCAATACGATTCAAAATAACTTTGGTGAACATTTTGTATAGGACTGACAGTAAACTAATTGGTCTGTAGTTTTCGACGCGTTCTTTGTCCCCTTTCTTGTACAACAAAATGATAACGGCATTGTTCCAACTTCTGGGTATTTCTCTCTTCCTCAAGCACATCGAGAATAATTTAGCAACTTCCTCTTTCATCTTTTCACCTCCCCATTTAAACATCTCTGCTGTGAGTCCATCTTCTCCTGGTGATTTTCCGTTCTTCATCCCTCGAAGTACTTTATCCACTTCTTCTTTCATTACGTCTGGGACATCAACATCAATTTCTTCTGAATCTTCATTTCCTAGTTCTTCCTCGGAGTAGTACAATTCTGTGTAGAAATTTTGAAATATGTTTATAATTTCTTCCTTATTTCGTGTTACGGTCCCGTCTGGTCTCTTAACTGCAATTATTTACTTTTTCCCTATCATGAGCTGCTGTTTGGCTTTCTTCAGGCTCTTGTTTTCCTCGATTGTATTTTTAACAAGATTTTCGTTATATCTTCGTACATCCTCTCTTATTTTCTTTCTTACGGTTTTATTTAGTTCTATGTACTCAATCCTCTTTTTGCAATTTTCCTCTTCTTTCATTTCCCTTCTTTTCTTCATCAAGAGCTTAGTTTCTTCTGAGATTTTGCTCTCTGTTTTCTTTCTGGTACCTGCTATCTCCTTGGCTGTTTTTCTTATTATCTCAGTCAATATTTTATTTCTGCTATCGATGTCTTCTTCATCCTCTAACTCTTCCAAGGCGCTGAATCTGTTGCTTAGTTCTATCTCGAATGTCTGTCTGTGTTTTCCAAGATTTTCCAGATCTAAAACTGACGGTTTTCCTCTGATAAGCTTCTTTCTCTCTAGTCTAGTATTTAGTTTCAGCTTACATCTCACCATCCTATGATCACTCGAGATTTTGAAACTGTTTAGAACAGACACGTCTTGCACAATTGCCCTGTTATTTGATAGAACGTAGTCTATTTCGTTTTTGGTCCCATTTGGGCCTTTCCATGTCCACTTCCTCTGGGGCGGTTTCTAGAAAAATGTATTGGAAATGAACAGTCTGTTGGCTTCTGAGAATTCCACTAATTTCTCTCCTCTCTTGTTTCTTTTGCCAAATCCAAAGTTTCCCACTTTCGTGTCACTGCTCAGCTTGGTTCCTACTTTCGCATTGAAGTCTCCCATTACAATTTTGTAATGCGATTTGCTACTATCCAAAATCTTCTGAATCTCCTCGTATAGGTCTTCGACTTCCTCCTCCGGGTGCGAGGTTGTTGGAGCGTACACTTGTATAATTTCCATACTGTATCTCTTGTTAATTTTTATTACTACCCGTGCGATTCTACCTGAAATTCCTTCAATTTCTGTGATTCGTGACTTCAGGTCTTTATTAATTATAAAGCCAACGCCTGTCGCTTTTCCAGTTTCTGTTCCTTTGTAGTAGAACGTGTGCCCTGACGGTAGTTCCAACTGTTCTTCATTCTTCCTCCACACTTCTGATAGTCCTATGATGTCCCACTTAATCCTCTTAAGTTCATTCTGCAGTTCTTCTAATTTGTCCTCTCCTGCAAGTGACTTACAGTTGAGGGTCGCAACGTATAGGTCCGTTCGATTTGCCGTGTCGGTGTCCTGGCAGTCTACAGTCCAAACCCGGGCATTTTGACCCTCTGACTTCCTGCAGGACTGACCGCTGCCGTTGCCAGCTGCATTCCGTCCTCCGGGTAATGAGGGCCTCCGAGGCTGTTTCCTTGCTTGTACCATCATATGTAAAGAAAGGAGGGGTGCTGACATTTGACTCACCACGCTGTCAGCTAATGCGGGTTGGTGAGCAGCCCATCCATGTTCGTTCGCCAAGCAGTTGCTTGGGTACTAACAGGCCCCACGACGTGAACGTATGGATTGGACATTAGGCGTCTACCCGGTCGGTTCCCTTAAGTCTCAGCAAGAGTAATTAAGGGGTCTCCTCCCAGTTAGTGGCAGAAGCCTTTTGGGGCGACAGTCCCGGTTTCCCGGTCCTGTCCCGGTTTCCCGGCCTTATATATATATAAATATACACTTTCATATCGTACCGATCTCAATAGGTATATTTTCTTCGAAATCTACCTAATATACTACAGAACCGTTAATTTGCTGGTAATACATTACGGTTGGAAAAGTTGGAGTACGACCCTGGCAGTTGGACATAAATTACGTGTGGTTGAAAATAAGGTTTGAGAAAGATATACGGCTCGAAACAGGTCGATCTGACCGGAGAATGGAGGAGATGAAGAACTCCATAGACTGAATGATTCACCCAACATGATAAGAATTACGAAATCACGTAGGTTAAAATGGACAGGTCATGTAACTGGGATTGGGAAAAACAAAGATGATATTCCATCGTGCTTGGTAAGCCGCAAGCAAAGAGGCCTTTGGGAAGACAGAGACGTCGTTGGGATGACAATAATAGTAGGTATGTTCGAGAGGTAGATGTTGAAGATGAAAACTGGCTTGATGTTGCGCAGAATAGAATCCAATGGCAAACATTTATTACTGCTACAATGAACTTGCGAGTTAGTTAATTAGTTAACTATCTAGTGTTGATTTTATTGTCTAAAGCATCTTGTCTGTTATTGGGATTAAGTGTGCGCCAGCAAGCGCTGTACGTCAAGCAAAATCCTTGAAGGAAACTATCAACAATTTGTTAATTGCTAGTTCCCTGAGATCTACATAAAATCTATAATTAATACAATCACAAGAGAACATCTCAAATTGATAATTGAGTTCCATTCTGTGTCTTTCGGTATATTAAAGTAACAATAGTATCGATAGGACTACCAGTAGTAGTGTATTGGCAGAAGCAGCAGTGGTAGTGATTATAGTAGTAGTTGTTGTTAATGTCATTTGTATCTTCACCTTCTGTATTCCAGTTTAGTATTATGGAAAATACCCTGATGCACGATTTGCTCTAAATACGGGGTAACTTTTTATCAGTTTGCAACCTTAGAAAATTGTCGTGTGATGAGTGTAAGTTGAGGGATTGGAGGTAGGAGAAGAATCAGGTGGCGCATCGCTAGTTGAGCAGTAAAGACACTAAGAACATAAGCGTAGGGGGTAGAGTGGGGGATACGTGGAAGATGAACGATGTAATAAATAGGGCAACGTGTATCGAGACAGAGGCAACATGAGATAATGGGTGGAATCCAATAAAACCGTTGAGTAGGCAGGTAGAGCGAGCAACTCCGACGATGGGAGAGAGAAAAAAATCTCTCTCCCGTGCGAGTGATTGACGTATAAAATTGGTTTGATCTCCCAGCTTTTGTGAGTAAGTTACCGGATCACAAGAGAAAGAGAGCGGAGCGACTATCTTCACTACATAAAAATTTCATGCATGATACTGTTTCACAGGGCAGCTCTTATCGTCCTGATATTACGATTTCGTTCCACAGGATTATTCTTCTCCGCCCACCTCCAAATCCGCTAACCGTGATGCTAACGTATTCTCAAATTGCTTATAAAGCGAATTGGCACAGATGCTAACAGAAACGTATTATATTTTTTGGCAGATTTGAGTTATATTTGTAGTTTTCATTTATTTTTTTCTAAATTCCTTGTGATTTTATTTCTACGTTCGAATAATGGCATTGCCCCTTTACAGGTTTTGCTGTTTTGAAGTTAACAGGTGTTATAAAAGTCTATTTCTTACGATGATTTCAAATTTGAAAACTCATTGTTCCCTATCACGAACAAGAGTCACCATGACTCATGCGGGAGCGTGTCTGACTACGAATTGGGTGGTCCGAGTTCAAATCGTTGCCAGAAAGCTGAAGACTTTTTTTTTTTTTTAGTGCTGCCATACTTGGCGCTCTGAGGTGCACTCTATCAAAACTGAATACCAGAGTGTCCTTGGTATTCCTGGGCACTAGGATGGGTCGAAAATTAGAAAAGTATAAATTTTCAAAATGGCTACTGATAAAAAGCTGTGGAGGGCCGTTTTTGAATATATATTTTGAAGCAGACCAAAATCGGAAAATGCCTTACGGTGCCGCAAAGGGGAAACAATTTTAAGGTGTTTTCGGGGATGCAACCCTCTATATACACAACTTTCGCCATTTTCGTGGTAATTAGAGCCTTAAACAGGGCCATAATTACATCTTGTCATCAGAGTCGACTCCAGAGTACATGAAGGTTCCTTTTAATCTATTTTTGCTTTTCATAGTGTTTAAAATAAGCCCTCTGTAACTTATTTTTCGATATATCAAATGTTGGCTTTCGGCTATGCAATATGTGTATCGAGTCCTACCCATGCCTCCCATATGAGGCTCTTTCTTTCTATTTTATCATATAGTTACTTGTCAGTGATTTGTATTTTTTTCACATTCAAAAGCAGGCATTGTCTTTGATTTTGACTCTGATGGACTCATCGATTATACTTCGAGCCACACAGATAGCTGATACCTTTCTGATAATTTCAATTCTGCGTTCCACACTGCATGTACGAAGGACATATACATTGGTGCACAGCTGATCTACCATCGCTCATAGCTGTAAAATTTTAGTTAAGATTTTCGCATACGCGGAAAGATTCTGTAATTTTCACTTTTGTTCAATAAATGCTATCGATTTAATATAATGGATTTAAATTCAAAGTTGTCACACGAAAGTCGCTAATATTCTGATCCATTCTGCAGCATTTTCTTTGGTATATATCTCTTTATCCCCTTGCCTTCTGCGTAAATCTGTTGACTGTCTTCTCATTCATTCTCTCCTTTATTTCCTGTCATCATACTTTTTCTAAAAAGTAAGCTGCCAAATGTGCCTTTCTTTTATCGCAAATCATTGCCAGAAACACATTCTGTAGATGTGCATACCATAACTTTATCCACGACCATTTTATTTTCTACAGGCAAGAATTGAGATTGATAAATCATTCCAATCAAATGTTTCGCACCATCTTGCACAAAAGGCTATTTTCTTATGAAAAACCGAACTAATAATAACGAACTCTCAGTTAAAAGCTTCAGTGAATTTTAGGGCATTGGGATTTGAGATATATTCTCTGAGAATACTGTGACGTCCCCAGAAGAAAGCATCACATGACCCATAGTGTTAGGAGTTCTCACAGAAACTCAGTGCAAGGGTGAAGGGCTCACAAGCCCCACTACTAGTAGTGGGTAGGCTCAGCCCAGTCAACGGCCACCCACTCAGATCCCAAGCGAGCGATCTGTACCTTGCATGTCACTAATGTTATAGTCATAGAATAAAAACGCAACGGAAAAAAACTTCGCCTTTCCTGCATCAGCATACCCTCAAGGCAACACCCGACCAATGGGGATTGTCGTACAGCATAAGTTTAAAACATGTCAGCTAAAAACACTTATACGTCCAATAACTGGTACACTCACTCGAACCAGTATCACAAGCTGACCGTAGTATAGCAACCTTCAATAACTTATTGGCCCCCCGCACATTGGCGACAAAACAGTCCCGCGACATTTTTGTCTCTGTCTCCTGCAGTCAGCAACTTCACGGAGACAAAACTGTTTTGTCGTCGTACCCCCGCACACTGGCGACAGCGACAGAAAAGTTGCCGGGCATTTAACATCATCACAATTTGGCGGGACACTGAATACAGTATGGACTTCGAAGAATGTGCATTAGAATTAGCTTGTGTGTTAATGCTAATGCTACATTTAAGAAAAAAAGAGAAGAAAAATAAACACTGGGTGCATCCTATACACAGTGAGAGATTGCTGAGAATAAGAATTCTATTTGTATTTTTAAATTGTATGAAATCAGTCGATAAAAATACTAGGATACAATATGACAGCGATATGTACGACAGTCATCGCATTTTCTTAAATTGTAAATAAACCTGACGTGCTAGCAGAAAACAGATCACAGCTTTGAATTCAGGAGAAAATATGAATCAGAAGCAGTTTTCACATAACGGGTCATAAATTTCATGCATGTTACTGCTATCCAGCAATGTAGCCAGATAAATTGTCGCGGAGGGCTAATATTTGCTTAGGGGGGCACCTTTACAAATACCAAAGAGTATCCCATACTTCGTGTTTATCCCAAATAGTCCAATAACGTTTATTCAAGCAAGATTTAGTGCATAGTGCATCCGAAATCGTCCAGCTTAACTGCTCGATCGCTTTCAGTTATTTTTAAAAATATTTATATCCCTTATATACGAATAGTTCTAAACGGTTATTCTTTTATTTTTATACCAACCGATTATAATTAGCGGCCATTTTTGTATTCCGGTACATACAAAAATTTGCGTTAGCAGATGTTTACGGAAAATGTTAATACCTGCTAGGATATTCAAACAAAAACAATTCTTTCCAATAACATCTGCTTAATAATTTAAATCCTCTGCATTGCATGAAAAACCTTAAACGTAATCGAACTGGTCAAAATGATATCCAAATGTGATTGTCGAAATAGAAATAACTCCGGTTTTCAGGGCGCTTTTTCGCTCGGAAGGGACTGAATATTATAGTGTATATTGAAAGTATACAGGACGACTGATAGGCCTTATGCTTCCTTAATATTTTATGAATTTTTGAAAATACAAAAACTCCTATTTACTACATATTGGAGGCCCAGTTAGCTTTGGTGCGAGAAAATATAAAAATGTATTTTTTCACACGCTATGCATTTATGTCAAAAGAAACTACGATATAATTGTGAATTTTAATGATTTTTTAGTTTGGAGGAAGTTACAAATTTGCAAATCGTGCACGCTTTGGTAGGAACATTGAACATCCGTATCTCTGATGGGAGATTAGACAAAAATCGAATTTTTCCACAATTTATACACTTATATCACGAGCAACTACAGTAGAAATTTCAACTTTGATATTTGAGTTGAAGGGAGTTACAGATTTGAAAACTGAGGATGAATAATGCTCGTGCGTGCATTGGTAACTCGTATCAAGAATTCTTGTTAAAAGAAATATTCTTTGTTACCATCAGAATTATAAAGAACGATTTTACTGTTATGATAATTGATATGCATAAGTAATGAGATGTAGACAGCTGTATAAGCGCTTCACACATACACATAGAAAGATGGCAACGTTTTCCAAAAGGCTTAATTGCATAATGGAATAAAACAAAACAGTGGAAATGCGGAGCAACCATGTTGCCAACTGAACACTTAACATAAAATAAGTTTTTTAACAAACATATTTCAGGATCTGCTTTACGTATTCACATCTTTCTTTGGCACTCTGGTGGCAATATAACATTTACTAAAGCGCGCGCGAGCATTATTCACCATCCAACTTGCAAATTTGTAGCTCGCCTTCAAGCTCAAATATGAAAGTTAAAATTTCTACCTTAGTTTCTCCTGACATAACTACCTAACATGTAAAAATAAAATCTGTCCTCTCGCCAGAGATAAGGGTCTGCAATTTTCATACGACGGCGCGCACAATCATTATTCACCATCAATTTCCACCAAATCTGCAGCTCCCTTCAAATTAAAATATTGATGTTCAAATTTTTACGGTAGTTTCTCCTGGCATAAATGTATAACGTGTGAAAAATTTAGATTTTTATATTTTCTTCCGCCAGAGATATCGGACCTCCAATATGCATAAAATACGATTTTTTTAAATTTTCAAAAATCATAAAATATTAAGGAAGCATATGTCAACCTCCAAGCTACTTTGATCTATTAATAGTGGTCAAAAAGATCAACTTTGATATATTCAATCCCTTCCGGGCGAAAAAGCGCCCTGAAAACCGGAATAGTTTTTATTTCAACAATCACATTTGGTTACCGTTTTGACTAGTTACATTATGTTTTACGGTTTTCATGCAGAGGACTAAAATTATAAAGTGGATTTTAAAGGAAAGAATGGTGTTTGTTTTAATGTCTTATGATAACCCAGTCCGCAGATACTCTATTTTCCGTAAACATCTGTTAACACAAATTTTGGCATGCGCCGCAATACCTAATATTGCTGCCATTAATTAATAGATTTGTGTAAAAATTAAATAATTGAAGCGTATGCGCGAACAAACGTCTATAGCACATTTTCAAATTTAAAAAAAAATCACGAGTACTTTTTCATATATAACAGGAAAAATATGAGGCATAAAATATTCATACTTTGCACGAAGACATGTTGGACTAAAGTTAGCTTTGTGCAAAGTATGAATATTTTATGTCTGATATTTTTTCTGTTATATATAAAAAAGAACTCGTGATTTTTTTTAAATTTGAAAATGTGCTATAGACGTTTGTTCGCGCATACGCTTCAATTCTCGTTTTGAAGTATTCTTATATACTTAAGAGATACAAATATTTGAAAAAATATATTTTTTGAAATGGGTTGAGCAGCTAAGCTGGGCTATTTCAGATGAACTGATCTACAGTATCGTGCACCGAGTGCTTGAACCTTATTGTATCTATTGTTTTATTCCAATTTTCGTTTGGGGGGGGGGATCACACACTATTTGGGGGGAATGGCCCCTGTGCCCTGTGGCTACACCCCTGCTGCTATCGAATAATGTACCTATCTGTGTTATTTTTATCTTGGCTGGAAAGCTCGGTCCAGTTTCTTAAAACAGCGACATACACTTCCTCCCACAACTTCCCCTTCAAATTCACTTCTGAATATTCTTCCAAACACTTTTTTTTAATAACGGTGTACGTTTGTCTATTTCTTCAAGGGTTACATGCGTTGGACCAACACGGCGTTGGACCAACACGGCGTTGGACCAACACGGCGTTGAACCAAAACGGCGTTGGACCAACACGGCGTTGAACCAACACGGCGTTGGACCAACACGAAACCATCACGGCGTAGGACCAACACGGCGTTCGACCAACAATATTAACCGGCATACGACCAACACGGTAAAACACAAATCTTGATAATATTGAAATAATTATGTAAAAAACTCTAGCTTCAAGGGTTACATGCGTTTGACCAACACGGCGTTGGACCAACACGGTGTTTGACCAACACGGCGTTGGACCAACACGGCGTTGGACCAACACGGCGTTGAACCAACACGGCGTTGGACCAACACGGCGTTTGACCAACACGGCGTTGAACCAACACGGCGTTTGACCAACACGGCGTTGAACCAACACGGCGATGGACCAACAATAAAATTGACAACGCCCCAGATATATAAAACCTAAAAATATAATAAAAAATATGATCTTAAATTATTTTTTTGAGCACCTGCGTAGAACCAACACTGCGTTGGACCAACACCGGCATGAGACCAACACTTCGAAGTACCGGCGTTGGACCAACACGGCGTTGAACCAACACGGCGTTCGACCAACACAGATTTTTGCCCTGGGGTGTTGGTCGTACGCCGGTTCTTGCTGCTTGAGAGGCTGTTGGTCGTACGAAGTGTTGGTCCAACGACGCATCCCCTTTCTTCAATTAGTTTCTCATTATCTTCATCACTAATTAAAGACGGCTTCTAACACACTTCTATTTTCACACTGCAAAGGGAGAAAATAATAATATTATCTTCTCTGAGCGACAGTTCTGTCGCCGGTGTGAGGCCTGCCATTTACTTCCATGCATTTTGAGGTGTTGGGCGACTGTTTTGTCTCCGAGCTGTCTTCTTACAGTCTTTCTGCTCGGAGACCTTTCTGCCTCTGTCGCTGCAGTGTGCGGGCTCCCATAAGACTCAATGCATTTAGGCTCGGAGACAAAACTGTCGCGCGACAAAAAGTCCCCAGTGTGCGGGGTACCTTAGGTAGCATACAGCTAACCACTCTCTCACCTCTTGAGAGTACATTTCATAAAATAAATATGTATTAAAACAATAGTTCGTTTGCTATACGTAAACACTATCTCTAAACGAAGAAAAATTCTCGACACTAGTCATGCTGACAAACCCACGAGCCGACTATCACCCAAGGAATGCTAATCAGGAAACAGTTTAACTTAGAAACCAGACTGTACAAAGGTAACATCGCCTTGAAACTCAAACAGAAGTAGTTGAACACAAAATAAAAGCTGTGAGAAAACTCTACCTTCCGTACCAGTTTATCTTACTTCCTAAATTATCAACTGTATTCAAAATATATACCTTCTGTACTACACCAAAACTTAGCTGTAAAGAAAAAATAAAGTACTGTTTCTTAAATTATTTATTTTCAAAAAAGGTTTTAACATTTTATGTATGTAAGTGGAATAATATTAAATTTACATAACGAAGAGAATTGGTATTTTCTTACCTTACATGAGCCTTGGCAAACCTAGGTTTATTCCGAAATCTGTTGTTTTTTTAAATTCTTATTCAACAATCTTATTTATCACTATTTATTATTTCTTGCTTGTTGATAATTGACAAACATCTTACGCAAAAACAATGTTGCCAGAAAGTTTGCAACTTAAAATTTCCCAGGAATGGCAAATTTACAGTTAGCATTTTTGCAAATATTTGAAATCTTAATAAATGTTCCTTGCTTCAAAAATACCAACTTTGAACAAAATATTTAAAATCATCAGACAAAAAAAACAACAATTTAATAACTGCATGTAACTGACAGAAGCACTTTACACTGACTATTTTGCACACAAATATGTTAACACAAATACAACACAAAATTCGGTTTAAAATTAAAACAATTCCCAAAGAGGTTTAAGGGACAAAATAACCAAAAAGAAAATTCTACATGAAGATCACTATTTACAGGCAGCAGCTAACAAGACTCACATCGTTGAATTTACTGAAAATATATGATCGAAGTATAGCAGAAATTATTTAATAATGTTGTACAGAAAAATTTTAGCTTCCAAAATAAATCTCCAAATTTTATGTCATTTTGAACTGGTTCCGAATGAAAAATTTACAAAGTTCGAAACATATTGAAACTTGGTTTGTCTAATTTTCAAATAAAGTTTACTATTACATGTTGATTTTTGTCGGAAAAATGTATGATTTTGAAACTTACTTGTAGAAATTCATATCACTAACCCGTAAGATGCTCGATTGGAAGAGGGGAGAAATGACAGCTTAGCTCAGCATACCGATGAACTTCAAATTCCCATAAAATAAGGTAATCATCATGGGGCGCAGACTGTGAGAAAGAAAAACAAACACCACTTCGTCCTCCACCAGAAAGGATGAATTAGAAAATTCCGGAAACTTGGATGGAGTCTGGAAATCAAAACAGCTTCGCGTGGTCATAAGCCTTGCAGCTAAAAATTAACACTCACACTAGCTAAAATGCTCGGAAAATGTGAGTTTTTTAGCTCCACGGGTTCTTCACTTCAAATAAATAATTTTCATGTACATGTTGTAAAGAATTTGACTTCAAATCACTAATTACATTATAATTTATTCAACGACGGAAATCTTGCTGAACCGCCGGATACAAAAATGGCGACGATCTAATCTCGACAACGAAAAACGGTAGCAAGAAAATGAAACATGAAAACAAACGAAATGAAGAAAAAAAAAACCGGAAAACTACCAAACACACAGGAACTTGCTAAGAATGCTGAAATTTGCTTATTTAATACTACACATAAAAAAAATGAAATAACTTTACACATTAAAAGAACTTTAACAGTTAAGCAACCAACCAATCAGAACTCAAAACAGAAACACGGAGGACATGACGTTACTACGAGAACAATTCCTATCAGAAGGAGAATTATGCCATGAATAGAAAAGATTTTTATTAAAATTACCACTCAGGAAAGAAACTATCAAGTCCTTCTCAGGGGCGTAGCTACTATGGCGCGAAACCCCGCAACGCGGGGGGCCCGAGTGCCTGACCCTTCTAAGGGGCCCTTCACCTGCTCTTCATTTCTGCCTTAGTCGGAGAAATAATAAAAATAAACATGCCTCACTAGAAAGAACCAAACTTTTGCTCATAATTTTCGGATTTCGATGATTAAATCTATCTGAGGATTGCAACTTGAATTTTCGAGTCTCTTTTCCTTTACTAAGAGATGGTCTGACCTTGCAGGATTGGTTTTAATATTTGGTATATCCTACAGTTATATTTAGTTGGATTTACATAACAAGCGTATTGGCTCTATGAACTTCTTTTCGACATGTTATGGGTGTTGTACAAATTTCTTACTAATTAGTTTCAGAAATATGTGAGAGCTCTGTACATAATTAGGTAAATCTTTAGGACATTAATCTCCAATTGTGTCTACAGAGTCAATCCATATGAAATCAACCAATGGGTGTTGCTGACATATTTTATTTTATTTCTCATAGTACATTTTCTGTTAATATATACACCTGGGAGTACAAAACGATTTTCTTTACAATTTTATTATTACCACTTTGGCTTTTAGCGGCCATTTTGTTTGAGGGTCGGCCGTTTTTGGCGTTTTTAGAGGTTAGCGATAAGTTAAATAACTTTTTTATTTATTAAGATATCAGCTTGAAATAAAAACCATCTCATTTTGAATGAAACCATCTACAAATCATGTTATGACCAAAAATGTGTTAAGTTTTAAGGAAACAACCTAAAACTTAACTAGAAAAATATGTTTTAATTAGAATAAATTGAAGATTTTAGAGATTTTTTTTCAAAGAAGGGATTAAAAAACAACTTTAATGTTTTCCCCCTTAAAGATATAATAGAGGAAAAGACTCACAAAAAATTTGATACCATTTAAATGCCTCCTTTTGGTTTTACAGGGCTTCAAATATCGCAATTTGTCCAAAATTGCCGATTTTCAAACAGGTATATCTCAGAAAGGACTGAATCAAAAAGTCTGAAATTTTCACAAAATACCCTTCTAGTGCCTTGTAATAAACATAAAATTTCATCATTGTGTTTTACTCAGAAGTATTTTTTTTTAATTAAAGAAATAAGCAAAAATACACAGTACGACAGCACATTGACGCAGACGCCTAAAGTGTTAAAACACTAAAAAAAAAAAAAGTGGATTAGACTAGTGAAAAACACAATGATGAAATTTTGTGTGTTTATTACCAGGCACTAGAAGGGTATTTTGTGAAAATTTAAGATTTTTTGATTCAGTTCTTTTTGAGATATACCTGTTTGAAATCGGCAATTTTGGACAAATTGTGATATTTGAAGGCCCGTAAAACCTAAAGGAGGCATTTAAAAGGTATAAAAAAAATTGTAAGTCTTCTCCTCTATTATATCTTTAAGGGGAAAAAACATTAAAGTTGTTTTTAATCCCTTCTTTGAAAAAAAATCCCTAAAGTCTTCAAATTATTCTAATCGAAACACATTTTTCTAGTTAAGTTTTAGGTGATAACATGATTTGTAGATGGTTTCATTTAGAATAAGATGTTTTTTATTTCAAGTTGATATCTTAATAAATAAAAAAAATATTTAACTTATCGCTAACCTCTAAAAACGCCAAAAACGGCTGATTCTTATAAACAAAATGGCTGCTAGAATCCATTGTGATAGTGGTAATTTTTTTTAAAATGTCATTTCTTACTCCCATATACATACATAAACAGAAAATGCATGTGTAAAAATAAAATAAAATATGTCAGCAACAAATTATTTTTTATTGGTTGATTTCGTATAGATTGACCCTACAGCATGTGGTGTTATCTTTGTTATAATAATAGTAATAAGACATGTTGTACACCACCTAACATCTGAAGCACGAGCCGCCACTGTTACCATTCAAGAAGCGAAAAATTTGTTGGGTGTTCGCTTGCGGGGTGTCCATAAAATATAGTTACGCCACTGGTCCTCCTACCGGAAGAAAATTGTACTATTAGAAAAGGATGACGTCATATAAAATTTAGAAATGTACAATACGACAGTCAGTAGTAGCTAGTGAGCCATCTAAAATGGCACATTGGGCCACGTAGCAAAGTTGCTAAATCATTAGAAGACTGTCCCGAGGTAACAGTATGATCATTCGCAACATTAACTTTTAGTCTTGTTTAGATCTGTAGTGTCAATGTCAGACAAAACACAATTGATCCGTTAAAATTTCACCAGTGGTCTCTATACACAGTCAACCAGGGTTTTGCCAATACGACCTGTGAAATTGTTTGGTCCCGTTACATGCCTCTAAGACAAGGTTATGGCGACAAGAAAAACCTCCTTTTGTATGCATTAAACAACTAATACACTGCAATGACCTTGATCATCTCAACTCAAGAATATGAATTATTCCACTACGACGAGCAGTGTTCACACCTGTACTATCTTAACCCTACATATTACATTTACTCTGTTATACCAACGGCGGTACTTCATTTAGCAGTTGTATGCTTAAGTAACTCATTTTTCTTCTGCATTACAAGACAATTTTATGTACTCTTACTTTCCAGTTCGAGTATAATATTTCCCCCTATAATAATAATAATAATAATAAATTACAGCTATATTCAATCCAGTACTGGATGAGGCCTCTCCCCGGATAGAAGAGATTGGTCTACTGCTCCCACGCTGACCACACGGGTTGGAAGAGGAGAGCTTAAGCTCTCACTGTGATTGGCACTATTTTTTACTCATAGCAGCTCCCCAATTGCATCACGATGCTGGGTGGGTACCGTTGCAGCCCCACACGCCTTGGAAAACATCATTGGCAGCGCCGGGAATCAAACCCGGGACCCTGAATCCGTAGTCAGACACGCTAATGACTAGGCGAACGGGGATGTTTTTTATTTCCCCTTATATAGTGCAATTTTCTGTCACTTTTGAAGAAATCTCTCTCCAGAATGATTGTAGCCTCCACGTCACTTGCACCCTTACCATTTCTCTTGTACATACTAGAAAGAGAAGTCAGAATATGTTAAAGAAACTTTTCAGTAGAACAATAATTATGTGGAAGTCCGAATCTGAAATTTTACAGCTGTGGTACAAATACATATACCATGCCATAAATAGAGTGCGGAAAGCACTATTAAAACTGTTACAGAAGCATCAGCTGTGTGCTTGGACCATGGGTCCATCAAAGTCAAAATCAAAGATAGTAAACAATGCCTGCTTTTGAATGTGACAAGATACAAATCACTGACAAGTAACAATATGCTAAAATAGAGAGAAAGAGATTCACATGGGTTGGTGGTTAGGTGGACATGGGTAGGACTCGATGGCCAGTGGTGTCCTTGTCGTGAGTCTTGGGTTGTTTGATTATATAAAAAAGAAAAGCTAAGAACTGCATACTGCACACTGAATAGCCGAAAGCCAACACTTCATATATCGAAAAATAGGTTACAGAGGGTTTGTTTTAAACATTACGAAAAGCAAAAAAATAGATTAATACGGACCTCTATAAGATAAGATAAGATAAAATGAAATTTATGAGCGGTAACAGCACTATGGCTTACACCCGTCCCGGTACGTCACGTCAAACTTAGCTGTTTATTAATTAATGTAATAAAACCATATAAACGCTGAAGATGTAAAAGGTCTTCAGAAATAGTCTACTGGTATAAATGGCAGTATAACGATTAATACAAACTAAAGATATATAGAGCCTTTCGCATAACAAGTTCAAACAGAAAGGCTACAAATGGGCCTTCACAGGATAAAACAATAATACAGCATAAAACTTAACAGCTAAGAAGCATAATAATATCAAATATACGGAAATTAGAAAACTCTGCAAAACAAGAACAATTTCATCGTTTAAGTTTAGGTTTATATCTAAGTTTCCCTTTCCTTCCCACGAGATTAAAATCCATATCCACCAGATTGTTCTCGATCATATCTGAGGTCAAAGATGAACTCGGTTCGTCGATAGTATGTGCAGACTCTTCCTGAGCTAATTGAGCAGCCAAAACGTTTGTCGGAGTCTTAATGCTTGTAGCGAGAGGCGAAGTTCGAGCTAATTTTGCGACTTTATTGGGACAAAAAGTAGTCTTAACCCGTGAAGTTCTAAAACTCTGCACAGGTGTCTTTTGTCTCTGAATCTGTGTCGGCATATTGCGAGGAGTCTGTGAGCCACTATTAGGCTTCGGAGGGTGTGCAGGCACATCAGACTCTGTGTTGATACACTAACTGTCTGGGTACCAATCGAGACAGTTTTAACAGATATTCTGGCTACAACATGTGAAAACGCACCAGATGGAAGGGTGCGCTGAGACTTTCTTAATCGACGTTTAGCATCACCAGCAGATATTTTCTCTAATACCATCAGCTCTCGAATTCGTTTTTCCTCCTGAAAAATAGGACAGTCACGCGACCAGGCCGTGTGCTCACCCTTGCAATTAACACACTGAGGCTTCAGTGAGGTGCAAGGATCCGTACCATGGATACTGGTTCCGCAAATTGCACATACAGCAGAGGTCACGCTACATGACATGCTGGTGTGTCCATAGTGCTGGCATTTAAAACAGTGGAGCGGACTTGGTATATAAGGACGGACAGGCAAGCGAGATTAATGACCCTGTGGGTTGGATTTGGCCAGTCTTTCTGCTGCTGATGCGTTTAACAATGACAACACCTTGACTGGCGAGTTCTTTTTTAATCTCCTCTTCAGGAACATCTTGAAGATCCCAACAATTCGCCCTGTGTAAAATTCGTTGGCGATGTGGTTCAATTTAACTTCAAGAGTTCCAATTGATGTCATCTTCAGAAGATTAGTTGTCTGTTTGTCGGTAGATGTCTCCACTAATAAGGCGCCATTGCGAAGCTTTTTAACATTGTGTAGCTCGCCTGCAACATAAGTAAGTTGTCTTTGTATTATGAAAGGGGATAACTTCTTCAAACCACCTGGATTGTCTGTTTCGTTCTTTACTTTAATTACAATATATCGTGTGATAGTTGGTACGATACTTGTCTCTTTCTCTACTTCTAGTTTCTCTTCCTTGTCACTGGTTGATTCATTAGCTGTATGCGCATTCTTACTTGTATTACTTTCTCTTCATTTTGTCTCTTCCTTACCTGCATTTCTTTCTGCGAAGGCGACTGGTTTTTAGGATGTGGTGGAGCCATGGTGAATGAATGCCCAGGTTGCCCACACTTCTCCGTCTTCGTTCTGAGGAGTCAACTAGACTGCCGGGTCCTACCCTCAGCACCCTTGTCAGCAAGCTGGATATCGAGGAGAAATGGCTTGGCAACGAAATCACTTGCACTCTCGACTGATGGGTGCTTGGGACACCCACTCCCCCAGAGTGTTGGTGAGACCAAAGGTCCGAAGAGCTCCCCAATGGCGCACTTCCCAGTCTCAACGAGCTAGACCATCCAAAATCTGCTGTTAAGAACTATGCGCTATCCAATGGTTCCGCTCACTTTCCCCTGGGCCCAGGGTTCAGCGTCAATGCAAGTACATTCTGTCACATCCTTGGTGATTGCGCGGAGGCGCAAGTCACAGCACAAGAGGAGATGAAATAATGAAGCATTTGTGGATGAAAACTGAGATGAAAGTAAATGAAATCCTCTCTGCTCGTCCTCCTTTCAAGCAGCATAGATGTTTATCTGCTAGGGCTGATTGCAGCCAGCAAAAGCCAGCTGGACGATGGGGAAGGGACCTTTATGGGCTCTGGAGTCGACGCTGATGAAAAGATATAATTATGGACCTTCTTAAGGCTCTAACTACCACGAAAATGCGAACACTGTTGTACACAAGTATGTATGGCGGGTTCGGATTGTATACACAGTACAGGTCATGTGCAATAGGGGTAAGTAGGGAATTGAGAAAAAAGTCATAAACGAAAGTATCGTGCTACATGCGTTTATTAGCTACACGACTAAATTCGTAATACATAAACACAGAGGACGCAACTATATTGTCCTAGAAACAATCAAAGTATTCTCTGAGGGCATCTACAACACGCTGCCAGCGATGTGGGAGGTATCGAATACCATCCTCCCGATCAGGTTGGAGTCGAGACATCTCACTTTCACGACAATGACCATGTCCTGTCTAGTCTTCCCCGCAATGATTCCTTTACTTTGGGTACGAGGTGAAGGTACCAGCTCCGTGTGGCATTCTCTAGCAGAACGGCTATTTTCACATATGAACGATCTTCACGCCAAGTAACTTCCATCCTGCACGACGGTTGACTCACCATTAATGTATCCATGCCTTCCGTGCGATAACCGTAACACACACTGCGATCTAGTGACGTCTTTACATACTACGGGTAAATATTATTCTCTTTGGGGCGAACAATCATATTACTGTCACATTTTTATCATGGAGGAGAGAAAATAGTTGCCCCAACCCTCGTACTTCGTGCCGATTGTCGAGAAAATGTAGAGCGCTACCTCATGTCAATTGTTTTCTTTTGTAACATGGTGTCTTCTTTGAACAGAAACCAGTAGTCTCACCACCCTTTATACCTTATTTATGCGGTTAGCGAATCTTGATGAAACTTTTCCCCTTATCCATCATCAAAGTTCTCTGTGAAATCATCCCGAGTTGATTGTAGAAAGATAATTTTAGTGACAATCTGCAACCCATATTTTTCAATACATTTTTCTCAACACCTGGTGGAGTTATCACTTCCTCTCGATTTTCTAACTAAATTTGTCGCCACACCTAAGAAAAAAAATCAGGCTGCAAATTCACCGTTTGTAAGCGAGGAATATGGAGAGATTTTCTGGCTTGTGGACTAACAAAATTTCTAATATTTAACTTTGCATCACTTTGATTTTAGAACTTTGCTCTTAGCTATCTCAATCCTTCCTTCTCCTCTGCTTTCACAAAGTTTTCTTTTTGTTTTCAAATCTAATTTTATGTAAATTGACTTAATGCTAAAAGTGGAAGTTTTCAGAAGTAAAAATATAAACTTTTTCGTACTCCACACCAACTTATACGTATTTCTCTGCTACTGCTACTGGTACTGCATACACTCGGTCTAGAAAGCCCCTGATACGCCTGTTCGTGGCCAGGTGGCGCGCACTGCTGACCACACAGCAAGTCACTCATGTGGACGCAGTTCCAGCAACCGCAGACAAATGGCGTTGGGGCAGGCTCAGAACCTATCGGTCTGTCACGCCAGTGGTTATTATGGTTACTGGTAATGACATATACTAACATTTGGATATAAAATCTCAAACTAGTAAATTTTGGCACTTAGGACCCTTTCCAACGCCTCAACTGTTGTTTGTTCCAACAAATTTCTGTTTTCACAGCAATCGATGATCGTATCATTATTATTTTTTTTATTAGGGGACCCACCTTCCACCCCTGCCTCTTAGTATGCTTTGCACAGATTAAGTTGTGCACTTTTGGGGGCGTGCAACATGTACATCTTAATACTCCTTAACCTGGGGCAGGCTTGTCCGTAGGGATTGTTGGATTGCCGGGATTCCGGCATTCCAAGAATCCCCTGTGTTCCATCTGACGAGACAGCTGGTATTGTGGGACGGTCTTGGACCAGGCATCCAAGGGTAATCCTGGTCTTGGTTCCTAGTTGGAACTTGTTGCTGGGGGGGGGGAGTCCCTATCTACCTATATGCTTTATTTTACAAAAAGAACATACAACACATTTAGACGACACAGACATCACAGGACAACACAACACATAACTTGAGTGGCTTCTTCTTCTTTTCTTCTGATCTTTTTTCTCCTGCAAAGATATAAGAAAAAGAAAGCAAATGATTGGTAGTCTTCTTCTCCCTTTTTGGCTTGTCTCACTAGTCATCGCAGGAGTGCTTCTTCTTTCTTCTATTTAGTGACTCTGTTGTTTCCTCTAGTTATTAAATTGTTTCATTTCCTTCTTTCATTCACTCTTCACTCACTCACTCATGGGATTGTCTTCTTTTAATGGAGAATAGATGCGGTTTCCGCAGCCACACGCCTTAATATTTTCACTTCACATTCGCACGCACTCACGGTATAGATTTCACCTGGTTCCCATCACCACACATTCACTACTCAACAACAACTATACAGCGTCTGTTGCTGCGGTTCCAGCAACGCACTGATTTGCTACTGGTTTCCAGCAGCCACACAAATATTCAAATTTATCAAGTCTTTTACTTTGTGCACATATTGTTTTTCTTTGTTTTTGTCAGACGTGTTCTGGTTCGCGGTTGTCTCAATCGCAGACGACGCGGTTGTCGCGGTCGCCACGCACCGGAGGGTTTGGTTGACGCCGCTCCCTGAGACCCCGATCTCCTTCCACAAATTTCTTCCTGTGATAAGATGACACTTTTGTCGCTACCTCCCGGGGGGCTGCCACTAGCTCTGGATTTCGCAGAGCTTCTGCGACTGTACTGTCCCCCAGAAGTGCTCGTTTTTTCCCCACTAATTGGGCTGTTTCTCCGCATCGTAACACCACATGGTCTGGGGTTGAAACCACACCACAGACGCGGCACAGGTTATCCTCGACGAGTCCAAGATCCCTCAGCCTCTGCCTATATGGACCATGACCAGTTATTGGATGTAGTAGGCCTCCCTCTATATCCACTTGCATCTTCATCCTGTCAGCCACGTTTGGAAGGATACTATGAGTTCTTCTTGCTTTAGGTATATTATCCCAGAATGTTTGCAACGTACTGGTCAGAATCTCTTGTATTTCCCCTCTGTTTTCCGCTTGTTGATGTATTATCTGCTGCATCCTGTCTTGACTTTCTTTTTTGAGCCAGTATGCGACGCCCATTCTTTTAATTTGCAGGTAAATGGGCATGGTCGCGGTCGCGATTTGGAGTGCCTCCACCGGAGTGGTTCTGTACGCTCCTGTCAGTCTCAGTAGTAGCTGTCTTTGTGCTCTGTTTATGATTGTTTGTTGTTTCACATCATCCATCCGGTGGTTCCAGACGCTGGCGGCATATCCTACTATGGATCTAATTATGACGTCATGGTACATCCTTATTATTTTCATAGGTACTTTAAATTCGTTGGTTACTATATTTACAATTTTATGATAAACTTTTATTGCATTATTTTTTACTGTATTTACGTGAGATCTAAAATTAAGCTTTTCGTCTAAAATTACGCCTAAGTATTTAAATTCCTTTACTCTTTTGATTGTTGTGCCGTTTACTTTTATTATCGGACCTCTATTGAAGTTCATGTTTCCTTTAAATAGAAAATATTTAGTTTTCTCTGCTGATATAGTTAATTTATTATCTTTGCACCATGACGCCATTGTTCTTATTATTTCATTTGCCCTATTTTGGATCTCATATCTCCTATTTCCTTTGATAACTACCGCCAGGTCATCCGTGTATCCGACGATCCTTTCCACATGTTCCATATTATTTAGCACCTCCAGATATGGCTGAAACATTATATCCCAAATAATTGGGCCCAGCACAGTTCCCTGGGGGCTTCCTTTAGTTGTTGATTTTGCAATGGTGACTTCAGTCGTGTCTATTTTTATTTGTCTATCCTGAAAGTAATTTCTTACGACCATCCATACAGATGAATTTATTCCTAAATTATTAAGCTCCTTTAGTACTCCCGGCCACCAAACATTATCAAATGCGCCTGCTATATCAAAGAAAATTCCTGTTACATACTTACAGTTGTCTTGTTTGACATTATTTATAGAATCACAGATTCCGTTGATCGCATCCTCGGTCGACTTCCCTCGTCGAAAGCCATATTGTAGAATACAGTTTTGTATGTTCTCTCTTTTTTCGTTTATTTTTGATGCTAGAACTTTTTCGAAAATCTTGTTGATAATGTTAAGAAGGCAAATTGGTCTGTACGATTTAGGATTCGACCGAGGTTTATCATCTCCCTTTAGTAGCACCACCAGATTTGCGATCTTCCACGGGTTTGGGGAATTTTCCTTGCCTCAGACATTCGTTATAAAGTCTCGTCAGGTAAGGTGTCCAAATTTCCATAGAATTTTTATATATTTCTCCTTTAATTCCATCTGGACCAGGTGCCTTTTTTGTTTTTATTGATTTTATTGCGGCTGCGACTTCATCATTTGTTATCATTGGTGGATTCAAGTCTATGTTCGTATCCTGGATATGCCTTACTTCATTTCTAACTATCTTGTTTTCTTCATTATCCTCGTCTATGTTGTCATCTGGGAATAATTTTGTAAATAATATTTCCATTGTTTCCTTCCAGGTTTTTGTATATGATCCGTCTTCTCTTTTTAGCGTGATAAATACTCCTTTAGTTTTAATTTTGTTCATTACTATTTTGTAGGGCATACCCCACACATCCGTGCTAAGATTTTCTTCCACAAACTTACTCCAGGTCTTCTTTTTGGTGTTGTAAACTTCTTATTGCTGCTTGATTTGCCGATATTTTTCGAGCCTTGTCTGTCGTAGTCTGTGGTCTCCAGCCGCTTTATAACTCTTCCTACTTGCTTTTAGTTGTCGTTTTAATTTTATTAGTTTCCTAGTCCAGAAGGGTGTCTTTTTAGCCTCATTTATGTTTGGTGGTGTAGAACTTATAATTGCATTTGTTGTATTTTCTAGGTTAGTTGCCAATTCGTCAAGGTTTATTTCATGTTCAATTTGTGGGAGTATTAAATTTCTTTAAATTTTTTTCCATATTTAATCTTTTAACGTTATATTTAAATGCATCATCTTCCTGCGTTATTTCTGCTTAAATCGATTTCAAAGCTGATGACACCATGCTGACTTGTAGTTTTTGAATCCTGTACCTTCCAGTTTCGGATCCATTGATGTAAATTACCTTTTGACATTGTTACGTCTATATTGCTCTCCGCTCCAGCTCTGCCCTGAAATGTTGGTGGTTGATCTCCTATGTTATGAACTGTTGGATTATACTGATTTATTATATCTTCATATTTTTCGCCATTTTCATCCGTTCTAGGGCAGCGCCACAGTGGAGATTTTGCATTAAAGTCTCCCAACACTAATATATTTTCCCTAAATTTCCCGCTAATATTTCCTCTAATCTATTTGCAAACACGTTCACTGAAATTGAAAATTGACAGTACATATTTACAAGAGTTATTATTTCACTGTTTAATTGTATTCTTATAACTTGGATCCATCTGCAGGTATTTTGAGTGTCCACTAGAACGTTTATTTTCTTATTAAGGATCACCACAGCCACCATCGGATTTGGATCTTCCAGTACCAGGACCATTGCGTCGATTCTCATTCCAATCAATCTTCCCTTATTTATATAGGGTTCCTGAAGGCATGCTATGTCCACCTTCTCTTTATCGCAGTATAACCTAAGTTCTTGGATGGCTAATTTGGATTTGTCCGGATTTACCTGGACTATTCGAAACATTTCTGGTCAGGGCTGTCTCGTGTGGACATAACAAGCTGGGATTTTTTCCGTTGGGATAAATACTGTGCGCCCGCACGCCATCACGAACTGTCTATAGACTTTGTTGAGCTGTAGTGTCTCATTTCTTGCGAAGACCTTATCCACTAGTTCTAGTAATTTCTTTGGTTCTGTCGTGATGGCATTCGAGCGCAGATTTATCCTATCCACTTCCTCAATTACTGGGAAGGTGATTGTTTTCCCGTTGGGGTGGATATTTCTTGCAATAATTCTCAGCGCAGCCGATAGCAGCTGTGGCTCCTCAAGTCTTGATACGATATAGCCGTTGTTCAGACTCTCGTAGAATTTGTTAGGATTGAAAGTAGTTACCTCCTGTACCTCTTCTCTCCTTTGTTCTATTTCTATCGCCTCGTTCTTTTCCATAGATTCTTGCCTGTCTTCTCTCATTTTTTTCTTCTTCTTGTAGAATCTTGGAATCCACTGCTTCCATACTCTTCTCTTCTTCCTGCTTTTTTCTTCTCCATTTACGTATCTTTCCTCCGTCACCGCATATCCTCCGTCTCCCTCGTCTAAGCTTTCTTTCCTCTGGGTTCCTCCATCACTGTTCTCTCTCTCTGATTCTTCCTCGCTCTCCTCGCTTTCAATTGACTCCAAAGTATTCCATATTCTAGTTACTTCTGCATGCAGTGTTGCATCTTGTACTATCATTTCTAATCCCACGTTTTTTGTTGTTTTCTCCCATTTTTTAAATATTAATAATACATCCTTACGGTCTGCCCGCCCCAGGCCCATTCCTATAGCTGGTATTTGAATCCTTTCCTCGCATTCCAGTATTGACAATAGTTCCAATGTCAGTTCCAAATCTCCCAGGAAATCCTCGGCTGTTCACTTTATGTTGACTATCTTACAGTTATATCGATTTTTTTATAGATGAATTTCCATTTCCTGTTTATTGTCTAATTTGATATCCAACTTCTCCATCTGATCTAGATCATATTTGTCGTGTGACAGGGCTACATACTGCGCAAAGCCTCTCGGGAATGTTACCAAATTGGGATTTATATAATGTAGAACTATTTGGTTTGCATCTTCCAATTTTATGTGACCAGATTTGATTTCGAGGAATTTATTTGTTGATTTTGTTATTCCTGCCGTTAGCCAGTTATGTAAGTTACATATCTTTCTGTTGTTATTAAATTGCTGTAGTCTAATTTGGCTTCTTCTTTTCCTGCACGGGGGGGGGGGGGGGCTTTTTTTTGTGTTTTATTTTACCCTTGTTTTGGACTCGATCTGGATTACTGTCCATAATCGAATCTATCTATTACTCTTTGTAGCGCAAGTTTGTACTTTGGGCATTCACTTTGGCTTTTTGCCCCATACATCTTCCTCCTTGAATTGCAGGGTATATATACTTTTTTTGTCTTTCTTTGGGCAGTCCTGTTTTTTGTGACTTTTATCGCCGCAGTTTCCACATCTTGCTTCATTTATGCAATGTGCAGCTATGTGTCCATACTCATGATATTTTAGGCATGTAGTCACTACTAGGAAATCCTTCATATTGGTCGCCTCATAGCCAATATAAACACGAGGACTCCTGAGGATTCTCTCTCTCACTTGTTTTGGTACTTCAAAGACCAGATGGTACCGATCTTGGTTTTTTGGTCCGGTCTTAAATCTGGGTTTGATCAGTTGTTTCTGTTCTTCTGCGATATCATTTAGGTTCCTGTCTATCATCTCTTCTATTACCTCATTTTCTTTCATTTTGGACGGGATACCGTATACAATCATCAATTGGTTTCTCTTATTATTTCTATTCATTAAATCGAAATTTTTCATCATTCCTGGGTGTTGTTTGATCTTGATTTCGTCCTGTTCTGTTGCCATCTGCAGAATGAGCGCTGTTTTAGCTTGTATCATCCGGAAGTTGATCCTATCATATCTACTGATAGTGTTAGTCAGCTTCATTCTTACGTCTCGGATTGTTTCCCCGCCCTTCGGTTTTAATACTATGGTTGGTCTGGTATTCCTTTTATTAGTTTCTATAAGTCTTGTCTTTTCTGGGATTTTAACTGTCTCTTTTCTAAGTATATCTGCAAAGCTAGTTTTTGGTGTCTGCATCATACCTACTTCGCTTTTGTTCTTTAGTCCTCCATTTTCCTCGTATAATTTTCTTATCTCTTCTTCCATATTTCTCAATTTATCTTCTAATTCCATCTTTCTGACCTCCCGTTGTTAATTTGTTACCTCTAATTCTTTGATGTGTACTCATCCTTCCATTTCTTGTTGTTTCATTTCTTTGATTATTCTTTCTTGTTTTTCCATCTCCTGTTCTCTCTATTCTAATTTTGCCATTGTCCTTTCCGGTCTTAGCTCGCAACTTCTTAGTCTTTCAATCTCTCTATCCAGTTTTATGTTGTTTTTTTTTTCAATTCCATTATTCTTAATTCCGCATATGCTAGTTTTGTTTTTAGATCCTCCATTTCTTTTTCTTCTCTCTTCCATTTTGCCTTTTCTTCATCCTCTTCCTCTCTCTTTCTTTTGGTGTTTTCATCTTGACCTGGAGTTCCAGGTCTCGGGGACGCACTGGCCTCCTAATCCTGGTCACCGCCCGTTCTTCTTACCGATCTTAGGGATCTTGGTGTCATATCTTCCTTGTTTATCTTCTCCCACTCAGCGTACACTTTCTCTGTTATTTGCTGTTTTATTTCTTTGTCTTCTTTACTGGGTCGTGGTTTTCCAGCAGTGATCTCCTTCCTCCTTATCTTGGACAGAAGTTTCTGCTGAAATGGGTTATTTTCATGTGCTCGGGAATCTTTCGTCTCGCTCGCGAGTCATTCCGCTTCGAGACCTATTTTTGAATATTCCGCTAGGTCTACCTTCCGTGCCATTTCTCAGTTGCACGTACTCACAAATATATATATATATATATATATATATATATATATATATATATCTCTCCCAACCCGTCTGGTCAGCGTGGGAGCAGTAGACCAACTCCTCCCTTCGGGGAGAGGCCTCATCCACTAGTGGATTGAATATGGCTGTGATTTATTTATATATATATATATAACACTTGGTTACAGTAATAGAACCAACGCACCCCAGGACCACGGATGAGAGCACACGGGATCCAGGGGCAAGAGACCTGCGTGGGGGTTGGAAAAGGGAAGGTTAAAAAAAGTAGGGGTGAGGTGGGAAGGGGTAGGGGTGAGGTGGGAAGGGGTAGTGGGTGAGGTGGGGTAGGAGTAGGTTGGCGTGGGGATCAGTACGGCCCCATACGTAACGGAGGTCAATGACCCCCCAAATATCATGCACCCATCACAAATGGCCCCGAAGGTACAGACTTTTAGCCCTGCATGGTATTTGAAAACTGACCAACTCTTGTATAAAATTCACTGCTTTGGGAACCAGGACTTAGTTTCATTTTCACTTGGTAGCAGATCGCCACCTCCAAGGTCGGATGCTCGAGTTCATAGACTCTCGGTGTTGTAAAAGAATAGAAGTCAACGTGGATGACGTCTCTCAAATGCCCATAAGAATAACATGAGGATTTTAGATTTTGAATGATTCTTAGAGAAAAAATCGGGTAAAGTCTATACTTTCAGGGAAAGTTCCTCTAGTGGAAAACTAAAAGGTCCACTACATACATTTACTGTCCTCCTCTTTTCTCCCTCCGAAAAACCACACTTTGTCGGAGCTCACTCGGCACACGTCTACACTATATCAAAGCCGATACTCCTCTCCGTATCATTATTTGTAAGTTATAGAGACCTAGTACCACAGAGAAAAAGCCTGCATTCAAATATATTTACACATTTCTTGGAGACAGTTTCTTACTTCGCCGGTAGATGGCTCTGGACTCAATAGCTTATTTCCATAAAGAACTGGTAAACTGCAATTCTGAAATTGGTTCAGCATTTCATGTTAGTTGAAGTATAGCAGTATGAACCAATCAAAAGCTTTACTTTGTCAGGAAGTTTAAGAAAATAAACTATTAAGGTCAAAGATATCTAGCCGCGAGGAAAAAAACTTCTTCGAAACCAGAAAATAAAAATAAATGCGTAGCTATTTTTCAAATGCAGGCTACTTCTCTGTATCGTTCTCTGTACTAGTACGTCCTAATGAATCACTGTCGTATCTACTGCCATATCTTGGCGTCCCACTTAACTACATTCTCTACCAAACTGCTGACGAGAGATTACACGTCATAATGAATCCCCAGAAGTAGGTAGCGTCATCTATTAGCTAGCTGTTCAACTACGTACTACATGAGGAGAGAGGTTAGAAAAACTATGAATCCTGTAAGTAGGTTGGTCCATCTGCTGTCTACCTGCTGAAATACGTGCTCTACTACAGGTTCTGAAGAAACAGGTAAAGATAAAAGAAGGTGCAAGACTGTCTGTTTTCAATTGACCGCTTGGTGTACTCGGTACAGTCCCAAGCAGCGCAAAGACGTCGTGTTCACGTCATATGAAGGTTAGAAAGGATAAACAGAAAATTTCGGGAATAAAGAATAATTAAGGCGTTGATATGGAAACGGGTGTAAATGCCAAAATTGACTAATTTGAGATTTTGCCATTCTGTCATTCATAACACGAAGTGTCAAAATTAGTATTCCTTTGTATGGCGCCATGTTTCTTCCTCTTGATAAACGAGAGTGCGTATTTAACGAAATAATAATAAAATATTAATTTTCTTAACACTTTTTGGATTGTTGGTCGTCGCTAGATGTTTACAGAAGTTCCTGTAACCGAAAGTAAATAAACTAAACTAATAAGAATTGAAAAGAGTTTTGAATAAAGCAATATAAACTCGATGTTCGAGTGACCACCAACTATGGAACAGCAGCCCTTTTTATTTGCCTTCATCCTTCATGGCCAGCAAATTTATCCCAATAATGATTAGAGAATCAGGATTGCAACGTAACGCTAACTGGATATCATTTTAAGGCATGTAGGGGCTCTTTGAGGCTGTTCATACATGGTGAATTTGTATAGCCTCTCCCACTGACTACTGTCTCTTCCGCTATCTCGATCACTTCTTGGCAGGGGAGACTTTCCCTGATGATCGGGCGGTGCAACATACAGTTGAGGATTTCTTCCCATCGCAGACTCCAGACTTCTTTCGCCGCGGAATCCAATCGTTCGCTGAGCGATGGCAACCGTGTGTGGTTGCAGACTGCAACTAATTTGATTAACCAGCTAATGCACTTTTCATCTTTTCGGCCTTGACACATGACGCACCTGGGCGAACATTTCATTCACACCAATCCAATACAAAAGTAAGCATTGTCAAAAATATCAGTAATTGGCGAAAGACAAGTAGTCTATTTTTTCACATATGTTGATCTAATTGGCTGCCCGCTGGTGATGCTAACATTCAGATCATAGTATGTTATGGGGTCACCTCAAACAAACAATTTTACGCAATATGTAAAATACAATGTTCGAGATGCAGTCCTATCACCTCGCTAAGGAGATAAGTTGAGAGACATAAGGACAGTATTTGTGTGAATGTGAAATAAGATGGCTATGAGTATTATCTGCAATATCGATCGAAATTGCAAATCGTGCGTTATTGATATCGGCCGATACTGATGCGCTACTGGGAAAGAATCATCTCCCGAAGTTTGGGGAATTATTTCAGGGATACCCTGTATATTGAAGCTTTATCATCCGAGAGACGTCACTCCTCCGTTTTTGAGACTGGTTTTGCTCGTAGCTACCAATCAAGCCCATACATATCAATTAATGACAAATGGAATAAGTGTGGGTAGAGTATGAATAAGGAATTATTGATGTAAATAGAAGAATCAAACAATAATCCTGGAAGAAAGATGCCGAAGAAGAAGAAAGAAATGATCAAACAAAAGAAAGGAAAATAAATCAAATCAGTGAAGAGGACAATAAGATAGAAGATAGGTAAAAGAAAAAGAGAGACAGAGAGAAAGATCTACAAATAACAAGTTTCCCCCAAATCTGATTATTGCCTCTAAAGGATTCATATGAGAGGCAAAATGACGTCAGTCTGAGGACGGTGAAAACACTGCATTATACACTTCACAACCCTCTCAGTTCTCCAACTTCTCTTGATCTTTTCGCGTTCTCAGAGAAACATTTCTACTCATCTCGGGGGCTTCCTTCACTCTGATTCAAAAGTGACAATTGAAAGTCGAGAGAACCTTCTCACAAGGATTGTGATTGGGTTCTCCACTTGGCAGGAAGTGGGAGGAGGGAGAGAAAGTATTTTTCTCTTCTAGATTTTTTTTTTTCTTTTTATTATTTTTCCAGAAAGAAAAGTTGTAACTTTGTAGTCAAGGACTGGCAAAAAGTCGTCCTCTGCAGACCAAAGTTCACATGATTTGCAATCAACTCCCCTTTCGAAGCTGCCAGAATCATAAATTACCCTTCAGCACTCCTCGAGACTTCTACGAGTTTCTATCTTCTACCTCTGCTCCATCTGTTGGGAAGAGTGTAAAGTATGTTTCACATGGGATCACTATTATAGCAATCGTAATTTAAATCTACTTTTTATGTATATGCGAGTGTGTTCCTACGATTAAATTAAATATGAAGGGTATATGTGTTTTTCCCGAAGGTAGGTCTTGACCTGAAGGCCCCTTGGTAATGCGAACCGATGATGGTTTGATATTACCTTCCATCGGGCGAAGATGATGCCCTAAGGAAGGAAATTATAGTTTAACGTGGAGTCGAACTACTTGTGTTCCCACCGGGAATCGAACCCGGGATCCCTTGATTAGAAGGCAGCGAGCGTTACCATTCTTCCGTACAGAGAACATTTATATAACCTTATTTTATTTAGTCGCATTTTTGGGTTTTGTTGGCATCTAAAATATAAAGTCTAAGTCAGGTCCGAAGACTAATATTTCCTTGGTTGAATTGAATTGAATTTTCTTTAAGGCTTTTAGGCAACTTTGGCTCAGGCCGAGTTGATGATGATGGGAAAATTGGTGAAATCAAGAAAGTGGGAGGATACAGAACTCCGAGAAAACTCACGCACATGGTGGTCCCCCACAAAGCCCACACGGCATGAGCTAGGATCGAACCGAGGACCCTAAGCACAAAAGGTGAGCGCTCTACCACTGATTCAGCGCGGCTATAATTTTCCATGGTGTTTCGCGGACAGGAATGGGAAAGTTACAATTTCCATTCTAATTTACGTGGCGAGAACTAAGGGAATGCCTGGGATATCGGAGTTTCTCTGGTGAAAACTGACGAAATGCCAGAAAAACCGGTATTTTTCTTGTGCGAACAAAGGAAATGCCTATGGAAAGTAGGCTAATTGAAGATGTTCGATATGAACGTTCCTTCAACTTAATTTTTATTTAACAAACATTTATATACCAGACCGATAACTATACCTAACTCCGTCATATGCGTGAGTTGACGGGGTTGCCATAGCTTCCGGTCTAATCCACAAATGTTACTTCATTAAGAATTAAAATACAACGTTCACGGAATACCTTTTTCAGTTTCTGTACCATGCTCAGCGATATGCAGACACGAGTTTTCATTTTCACCAAAATCTTTCTAGAATTGTGAAATGCTACTTACAGTCGCACAGAGTCCAGCTAAATCAACAGACAGTCCAAGAATACTACAATACATGCACAGAAGTTGATCTTGTACTTGGTGACTCAGTCGTAAAACAATCTTCTCGAAACTAGAACGCTTGAGTTTCATTCCCAGTGAGTTCATTGAAGAGTTTTCTAGTATCGTCTACAACAGCGTTTCGCAAACTATTTTCAAGTGCGGACCAGTTTTATTAGTTGGTACGTTCAACGGACCACCCTGCGCCTGGCCAAGGGCAGGCCTCGAGGACCACCTGTGGTCCGCGGACCACAGTTTGCGGAACATTGGTCTATAACATATAGCATCCTGGGCAAAATCAGGCCTGTTTTCATCACAGGTACTTTCCTCTCAAAGATCCCTTCTAATATTCTGCTCCAAACGATGCTCAAAGAGTCTTCCCAACGGTCTCTTTCCCTCCGACTTCCCAATCACGATGGTATATAATCTTCGTTTTCTCCTATTGAAGCTTCATGATCTGCCCATCCTAACCGTCGTGATTTCATTATTCTTATATTATCGGGGAATCTTGAAGTCTACGAGTTCCTTATTAGTCAGTCTCCTCCATTACCCAGTCATCTCGTCCCGTTTCAGCACAGAATACATCTTTCTCGAGATCTTATTTTCAAACACTCGCAATTTACACTCATTTGGCAGAAGAGTGTTCCAATTTTCACAACCATAAAATAATACCGGAAGAGTAACTGTTCTGTTTATTTTCAATTTCAACTTTCTTGATATTATATCATTGGGAGGTTAGTAGCTTCTGGACTGAATGGAAACATGCGTTACCCGATGCTAAGAGACTTCTTTCTTGACCAAGTTTCTGCTATTTTGTCTTGTTGCACTTACTCCCAAGTATTAAAATGTATTCTTTCTATAATCTCATCGGGGCGGGTGTAAGCCATAGTGGTGTTACGGCCCCATACAATTTATTTTATCTATGATCTCATTCTTAATGTTATATTTCTGTCTCCTTCCTGTGTGCTTCGGCTCCTCATCATATATATTTTGTTTTCTCTACATTCACCTACACGCCTATCTCCTCTCAAACTTCTATTAGTGTATCGCTGTTACTTTATACACTGTAAAAAATTTTATAAAGTGCTTTGCTCTGCCCAGTAATGTTTCAGATGAATGTTGTTAGAATTTGCATTTATTTTCAGTAATTTCAGTAAAGCGCCAAGAGATTTAGTTCACCTTATTTGAAGGTCTCAATTTGTGATGTTCGCACATGCGCAGAATGAGGAAATGATTTCTTTATCGTAACAAAACATGCAGTCCTGATCAAGTGTTTGCTGCCGCCATTTTAATCACGAGAAATGGGAAATACTCTCACAGTCAATGGGAAATCCCTAATTGACAAATAGTAAACGTGGCTAAAGCATGGCGTAAGTCTTGGGATCAACTGATTTTATACCTTTGGAGTGTATGCAACGCACTCTATACTGTTTTAACTACTGTTTTCTAATTTCTGGCAATTTAGTCCAATTACTAAGACGCTGTACTTCAACTGAACAACCTGGATTCAAATATCGCTACCGACTTCATTTTTTTTCTTTTCCTCGAACCTGCGTGGTGGGTGTTTCTTATTAGCCAGATTACAGGAAATTTTTAGGCAGCTACAGCTAGAAATGTATCCGCAAATTTTTAACAGTGTATAGAATGCATCCCCCACTAAACCTACATGATCCATGTATATGAAAAGCTGATTCAAGCCATTCGGTATTAGTTTCTTTTTGTCCTCTTTCATTTTTAGAATCGCATATTCTAAGGCAAAGTTAAAGAGTAATGCAGACAAGGCATCACCTTGTTTCAAGCTGCTAAGAAACTGACATATTATGACCGATACGTATTCTGCTTATGGAGTCACAGAAACATATCTTCAATAGATGAACAAGTTCTTTTCTTCTTTGTCGGAATCGCAAATCGTACCAGGAAATTTACCTACCTTAATCATTTTGGTACACTGTAACCAATAACCGGGAAAATAAGTGCCTCCTACCATGAAAATTATACGATTAACCGTATTTCGAGAATAATGGCAGGGGACCATTTCCCTGTCAGACTACTTGTGTCGGGCATGCGCATTGGAGAAAATAAAATCACAATTACGTGTATTGATGGCGCGTCGATTTGGTTGTGTTTTGTTGTGCTTCGTGTGGTTTTCGAGTGTGATACACTAATACTGTTTGTGTTGATGATATCTGGAAATTCAAAATTATGAAAGGTAATGTCTGGGAAAGCAACATGTTAGTTTGTGAACGTTGTGCGAAAAAAAAAAAGAAAACTTAAGTTGGCTATGTGAAACGCAATATTTTTTTTTTCTTTTGTCAGAACCATTCCCCTGCCTCGAGAACACACGTAGAAAGATTTCCGGTATGCTCTCGCGCAGGCGCAGAGCGTAAACTATAAGTAACACAGACAAGCGCTTCTTCGGCTGCTCCCAGCTTAGTCCAGTGATTAATGCATCGAGAAGCTGATCCGACGGTCCCGGGATCGAACCCTGGCGTAGTTACTTTCACTTCTTTAAAAAAGAAAAATAACCTTTTTTGTATATACGCATTAGGAAATTTAATAAAAATAGTGATTTAATATACCAAATAGAGGCCACTAAAAGCTAGGACAAGGAGTTTATAAATACGAGCAATATTATTTTGCTACTAAATATACGGTGAGCAGTTTTTATGAAAAAAAAAAAAAAAAAAACGGTGACCCATACATTTTAGGGTAAACGGTTGGCAGCGATAGTTGACGGCAATCGGTCAGTAAATTTAAGGCGATTTTTTTTACTGTGTAAAATCATATGGTTTCTTAAAATTAATGAACAGCTGTTTCATATTTCGCATCCCGTACAATACATAACACAAAAAATTACTGAAACAGCTTTAAAATAGTATTTCTCGGACATGGTGTTAAATATAAAACATTGCCTTACAATATTTTGCATTCCTTTAATATATTTAAAAAAAAAAAAATTACATTTACTAAATATTGAAAAAATGTCCTCTGTGGATGAGTGGTAATGCTCGCTGCCTTGTAATCGAGGAGTTCGATTCCCGTTTGAAACACTCGTGGTTCGGAGACTACGTTAAAATATAGGTTCCGTCCTTAGGACGTCATCTTCATCCGATCGAAGGCAATGACAAACCACTATCGGTTCACTTTGCCTAGAATCCTTTGGGGTCAGGACCTGTCTTCGGGCAGAACACCTATCATCATCATCATCAAAAAGACGATCGGGCCGCTGTGACTCAATGCTAGAGCGTTCACCTGTGGTGTGTGAGGTTCTCAGTTCGATCCCAGCTCGTGTGAATGGAATTTCTCGGGGTTCTTCTATTTCCTCCTACTTTCTTCATTATACCAATTCTCTTATCATCGTTCATCCGGCCAGATCCAAAGTTTCCTAAACGCATTAATTAAATTCAAATAAAAAATACAAAATGGCAAATGAAAGGAAAAGTATGTACGTGATTATTAGAATGACAATACCGTTTTTTGTTTATTTTTTTTTAACTTTTTCCTCTTGGACACGTCTGTATGAAAATGTTAAGTATTATGTATTATTAAGTACTTTTTACTGCTTGACTAGATCAAAAAGCGTTTGGAGGATTCTTGATGACACTGAAGTGTAACAAGATAAACGTAACAGTAGCCTGTCCCATCATTGACCGACCTTATATGGATTTAGGTACCCTCTTGAAACCTCTGACGAGGGTCATCTAGCGATACTAGCGCCACGCTTAAGCAGTGTTCTTCACAGGAGTAGAGAAAAGTGCACTCGGCAGAAATGCTAGGAGTCAGTCACTCTTAAACGTTTAGAAGAGCCTTCAGTGAGTTGGCGGACGTAAACACTCGGACTGGAGAAAGGGAAACACGACGTTTGCAATCTCTTTCAAACCAATGCAAAAAGAAACAGAGAGAGGAAATGATTTTTCTTTGATAAAAAAAAGTACGATGAAAGATCAAAGAGATAATGAACGAATATTTTGAGATCAAACAATTCGTTCATATTTATAATTATAAAAAAATATTCATAATTTATTAATACGGTAAGTATATATAAAAGACATGAACGCACACACAAACACATACTTAGAGAGAGAACAAGAGAAATAGAAAGGAAGATTTTAATTTTATTTATGTTCTTTTGGCAACTTTGACTCAGGCCGGGTATGGTAGACGATGTGAAAGGTATCGACCAGGGCCTAAGTTGAGATGCCATCCCGGTATTCATCTGCTGAAAGTGAGGAAAAAACCCTGGAAAACCTCAGTCAGGATGGTCGGTCGCGGGATTCGAACCAAGTAAAGAGGTAAAGATAATATTTCGTGAAAGAAGACTAGTTATTGGGAAATAGATATCTAACTTACTTCTAAATTTAAACTTCAAGCGACCGACCATCCTGACTGAGGTTTTCCAGGGTTTTTTCCTCACTT
>JAGDQP010011738.1:36319-52221 GCA_022664845.1 Lepisma saccharinum
TATATATATATATATAAATTACAGCCATATTCAATCCACTAGTGGATGAGGCCTCTCCCCGAAGGGAGGAGTTGGTCTACCGCTCCCACGCTGACCAGACGGGTTGGGAGAGGAGAGCCGAAGCTCTCACTGTGATCTCCACTGTCTTTTATTCACAGCAGCTCCCCAATTGTCCTCACGATGCTGGGTCAACACCGAAATATTTGAGCCCCCATCGGGAATCGAACCCGGGACCGCTCGCATTGAAGTCGAGCGCGCTACCGACTAGGCTACGCAGGAGCTCATATATATATACACGGTATAGCTTTGAATCCATACTTTTACTATTCACTGATGCACGTTTGAGGAAATATGGTTTGTCCTAAAGCCAGAGGGTAAAACCTGACTATAAAAAAATGGGCGCAAACCACTAATGCGCTCAACTTTCATCTTAGTTGCAGATGTCAATCATTTCACATAGGAAAAGCGCTTCGCATGTTGCCCAGTCGTTTGTCTTTCCTCTATCCTCCACTGTTAAGTGTTGGTATTCCGCTGGTTAGCTGCTACACTTAATTTCTCAAGTAAACATAATTATACAGAAGTAAAGATTTTAAATTAGTCGTATAAGTTTTGTTCTTATTATAGTAAATACAAAATTATTCTTATCTATAATTATGGCACCTACCAGTCCTCTCTGATATTTTCCTAGTTATCAGGAGCAACTAGTCACCCGACGAAGGCCCGAAAGTATTTGTTAACCCTAAGCTGATTTGGTGGAAGCCACTGTTCAGCCATCACTGAGCCGAGATATAAAGAATCTTTTGCGGAAGCTGGTCTTTGAGCCGCTAGTAGTCAGACAGCGTTAGCGGGATTTTGCTTATGGTTTCCTTCATTTAAAGCTATTGGCTTCAAGTACTGTAGTAGGCAGTTGAAGCACAAAGTAAATTATATCTGTGTAATATATATCAGCACAAGAACCCCTTCGGGGTAAAGGAAAGATTGACGCAAGAATTCTACTCACAAAAGAAGTGATATCCATTCTACGAGTTACTTTCTTTCTGTCACTATGGCGGAATTACTTCCTTTGTAATAAAATTAAGAGACTTAGTATCCTCTTCCTCCATAGTGTAACAATCTTTAAAAAGAAAGCAAGAGACATCTATAGCACACATATACTACTACTAATAATAATACTTTATTAAGTACTTTCCAATAATTCTTATAGTTCCAATACTGACTAAGATGCCGAATACTAAACTGACTCTATTCTCCTATGTTACTATTAAGTTTGAGTGAATCCCAAAACTGGTGCAAGCTAAACCATAGCCCAGTACTATTCATTAATCTTTGAATCATGTAACCAACTCTATTAGGCAATATTGATGTGCTTATCTACTACAAGCAATCACAAGTTCCATGCAATAATTTGTTATACCTAGCAGCCCTGTCCATACATTGCTAAAACATCAATTATTGGCTTCAACCTTTACATGATGCGTATTTCCATTCATATGTGTATCACAGAAACACATAAACCAAGATCCTTTCTACTTCAATGAACACATTATATCAAGTTGAATTACCATCTAATAAATAGTGTCACAAGAAAGTCACTCGCAAAATGGATATCACTTCTTTTGTGAGTAGAATTCTTGCGTCACTCTCTCCTTTACCCCGAAGGGGCTCTTGTACTAATATATCTTATTTTGTAAGGCTACATATTAAAAAAAGTGCATAGTCTTCATACAAAAGGTCGATTTTCGACCATGGTAGGCACGGTAACTCGAAAACGGTAACTCCTATAAAAATAATAAGCATCAATTTGCTTCTACGAGGACCGCAATTGATCCCCAAAACCCCCTGATACCAACCATTTTTTGCTACATCAAAAAGACAGACAGAATGACAGAGACCCTTTTCTATCATTTGTGAAAATTCTGTGATTGGGTTAAAAAAGTAATAACTTTTGAACCCCTGCACCGATTTTGACGTGTGACACACCGTTTGAAAGGTACTGAAGCGTAGATAAAGCTTCCTTAAATTTTGGTTGCTTATAGGTCTGATGTCAGTGCTATCACCAGAAATGTGAAATTCTGATATATTTTTTTCGAACCGCCCTAGGGAGTCCCAGGAAGGTCCTACCGATCTTAACTGGTCATTTCTTTCTGGCTTCGATGAAATTTCTTGCTTCGCCGCTAGAGGTCTCTAAACTCAATAACTATTTTGTATTTAAAATTTTGCGAAAGTTCTTTGATATTTTCCGTAATGTTTCACTGAAATCTAAGTATTTGCAGTTATCAGAAGTTTGTTGGTAAAGTAGGCTCCGAGCCACTCCGTTCAATGAACCCCGGCGAGAATGGAACCCGTGACCACCCGCATAGAAACCGAACGCACTATTCTTTCGACCACTTCAGGGTCTGGAAAAGTACCAATAAATTTCGATTATGTTAATGAAAATACTCAATCTTCCATTCAAGTATGACATGCGTACAAAGAGAAAATGGCTTCTTAGCGAATCATACTCGAAGAAGTACCCAATATTCAGTTATGTTTGTGACTGACGAATACAGCTTAGAGTGGATTTCTATATGCTTCCCTTATGAAACCATTTAATTCCCTGACAATTAAATTCTTAGGTTGCAAAACCTGTCTGTGCAGCACACCCTCTAAAGCATTGGTGAAATAGATGTATCGGATACTACTTCAAATGTGATTTGCTAAGCCGACATCGCTTACGTCATTATTAGTCGAGCTATGACGTCATTTGTGACGATGGCGCCTGTATCATCGAAACTTTCCATCATTTTGAATTTCTCCAAAGGAACTTTTTTTCTTGTTTTGATGTAAATCACCTCCTGAAGTTTGCACCGTTATTTTGGGGACACCCTGTATTTATAAATAAGAACATAGGTTCAAAACCAAATGCAAGTAATCTCTATCTTCTACTACTGACTCCATGTTAGCTAATGCTAGATTCAATTACCTAGAATTCACTATGCGCATGTCTGCATTATTCATCTTGCACATTCAAATAAGAGCTTGGCCAGTTTAAGAGAATGTCTACTAATATCGCTAATTGAATGCCACACATGGAACAGTATTATTTGTGACATGTATCGTCAATTACTTATCGACCTAAGACAATATACACAATAAGGCACTTACACTAACAAGCTTGTATTGAGGAGATCGAGGTAATTAGATGCATGGGGTAAATAGATGAGGCTCAACATCTATTTTTCCTTGTTCTCGCAGATATGAGATTGAAAAACTATGATTAGATTTGTAAAAACTGTATTCTTTAGAATGTTTTGTCCAATTAACGCATTTCTAATTCAATTATATTTGCTTACTCCTTACCGAAATAAAGTTTTGACATCCTACCAACCTGTGGTGAAGAAGTGAAAGCATTGTCTTTTAATAAGTGAAAACATTTGGCTGAATTTTTAATTTTCCAAAGTTTCATTTAAGTGATCTTATTACCCGTGTTCTCAGCGGTTTCATTTGGTTAAGACGGGATAATAAGATACACCTAGGAAAAAGATGCTTGTAATAATAATAATAATTACTTTACCTAATTTGCAGTGCATATTACTGTATATTATGTATTTGTAGTGTGTGTTCTTTTACTTGAAACTGTCTTTGAAAATTTCAAAGAAACCAAATCTGAAGTTTTTACAGGGTACAGAAAATGGAGTGAAACCAGAAACAAAAATGCTAAACATTTTCAAACTCTTTTGAACCGTTAATGATATCCACTTGAAACCTGAAGGGTAAATAGATGCAATGGCATTGATACATTAAATTACATTTTTTTTTTTTTTTTTCAAAAATCATGCTGGATAATGACTTCTATGAAGTTCATCCATTTACCCATTGGGGAAATTGGATGCAAAAAAAAAAAAAAAGGTTTTCCTTTTAAAGGGATGATTGCTTCAAAATGAAGCAAAGTTTTACAACAAAAATATGCAATGAAAAAGTAGTAACAATTGTGATTTTAATGTTGTTTTTTTAAAATATACTGTGATGAGTCAGCAGAGAAAAATATATTCACCCATCTTATTAGCCCATTTACAAGTCTAATTACCCCGGTCTTCCCTACTTCTAAAATAGGTATAACAGACAATTGACCTTCCATTTTATATATAAATTATATTGTTTTTGTTGTTTTATAAACAGGATATATTATAAACGACATTACCATTTCTAAACAAGTGAGGAGTATCTTATCAACAACAAAAACGTACTCTTCTCAGAATGAACTGTGTATATTTAATTTAGTTACTTCCACACAGGTCGTGAGGACCAGTTCCAAACATATTTGAGTAGAAAGAGCTCGCTTATTCATGTGAAATCTGAAAACAAATCTATCATTTGGGTAGTTTTTACCACTTTACCCATGACACATGGAATACTGTCAACACCTAAAGCGTCTATGCTCTACTTGAGAGCTAAAAGAATCAAAGGTATTGTGACTATATTTAAAATAAGGATGCTTCCTACATATCTATAAGGGAGGGAGAAGGTCTCTCTCTCTCTCACGCGCACGCACACACACAAGTATATATGCAGATGTATGCACTATATAATGTGTGGGCCTGTTTTCACATTGTAACATTTGCTGTTGTTTGAGTGGCACATGGAAAGGTACAAGAAAAAAAATATATATCTGAAAGAAATCTAGTTGGACGGGATGGCCTCCTGGCCTCAACCATCCAACCAATCGGAGGAGAAAGAATAATAAAAACAGTTCCTGTGTTAAAACCTCGATACTCTTACAAACAGCTTTGGCTACTGAAACAAATTATTTTTCATTGAGGGGGAATTTTTTGGACGGGGATTTCGCGGGGGAAGGGGAAGAGGAATAAGAAGTGGAAGCTTTCGGATGGTGTCGACAGGCTGCAGAGACTTCAGCAGAGAGAGAAAGAGAGAATGGATCTTTTTTAATCTAGACAGCACAGTATATCTATATTCCTTCATTTCTTCTTCTTTTTTTCGTATTCCCGTACTTGAGTACATTGTGGTGAAGCCTACCTAAATTCTGTTCCCAATTACAATGCGGACAATAGCCCCGGGGTCTGACGGCCACAAAGAACTCTGGGGGCTATTGGCGCTGAGAAAGAGGTGCTCCACGTTGAATGCTGCTGAGTTTCAAGTGTTTTCTTTCCGTATTACTCCGGGAGACCCAGGGATCTCCTCTCGCTCACTCTTCATCTAAGAGTGGATGTCACCGTTGACATCGTCTCTCCCGCTCTTGCACACACGGGGAATTGCACGCAGAGCTCTTCAAACACAATCCGGGACCAAGAACCCCAATGGTACTCCAGCCAGGTGAGACGAAAGCGGGAGGAAGGGGGACCAAGAAGACATATCTCTCACTCTTTTACGCACACACACAGGCATATCCGTACATCAGAAAGGGAGGACGAAATACGGGAAGTAAGATAGAACATTGGGGCCCATCCCCTATGACCCCAAAAGAGTCTGTTCTGAAAAAAATGTCCGAAAGTTGCTACAGAATTCGAAGAGCCCTTCAGATTTTTAAAAACCCCTCACTCTTAATACTTTAGTTTCTTTTTATATTATATTCTTTTAATCGTCCTTCTTGTTTGCTCCATGAACACGTTGTGTTTGATTGTACCTTTTTTGAGGGTTACACTGAAGAGGCGGGGATGAGGGACGAGTCAGGAACCTCATACAAAATTCCCCTGAACCCACTTCTTTATTCGTTCTCTTAACGATTGAAAGATTGTTAAAAATTTTACTCCATGTTCTTTTCTGCAAATAAACCTAAACACACCTAAACATATATGTTAAGAGGTTGTTCTTAGATTTTGATTGCTTCCCAGCAATGGTAGAGAGTATTTCAAGTCGTGTGAGTAGCTCAAATCCAGAAATAAATGTCGATATAAGTTTCATATTAACTTCTAATGTTTGTTTTATACTTTTCTTCTTCAAAATCTTGATTGTTATCTGATTATATCTATTCCGGAGATCAGTAGCCCTGTGAAGTAGTATTGAGTGATTGATCAGAAACATGAATTTAATAAATAATGAACCGCTCACTTAGAAGCTACTTTACTCTTAAGAATTTTCGTGGAACATTACTTTTCCAAAAGTAAAGCACGAAACCACATTTATCAAGTAATGAAAAACATTTTTTTTCCTAAACGAATTTACTTATTTACTAACATGATAATAGATACAGAAATAATGCCCAATTTACATTGGATTGGATTATTAACAATTAGACGAAAACAATCAATACAAAAGGAATCAATACAAAAGGTGGCTCTGTGTTAGAGCACTCATCTCTGGTATATGGGATTCTCTGTTCGAGCCCGGCGAGTTCGAGTACCATATGGGCTTTGTGATGAACAAATGCTCTGTGGGTGGTTTTTTTTCTCGGGTTTCTTCCGTTTCCTCCTACTTTAATCATTCCATCATTTCTCCCATCATGATCCATTCTACCTGAGCCAAAGTTGCCTAAAGGACATTAAATAAAATTAAAAAAATAATCAATCAATAATTGAATAACTTAAACCAATAAAAAAATAATACAAAGAGAAATATTTACAACACTCTATAAAAGTCCTGACATTTCTGTCTGTCTGTCGTTCCATGATTTTTAATATAGATACATTTCCCATTGGCTTAGAAAGCTGAAATTCGGGATGAACATTCGTGAACAGTTTTGAATTATGGGAAAAGTAAAAAAGTAATGAAATTATCCTGTTAAGTACGTGAAATATGAATATTTTCCACTATCGCTTTAAGTACCCCGAAAAACAAACCCCAAATTTTGGGAATGGAGGATGCACTTCGACTTGGCTTATAAAGCTGAAATTCTGCAACAATATTCCGCGGTAGGTTAGAAATAATTACCAAGAGAAATCAGTAATTCATAAGCCCTTGTTCCTCACTTTCTCAATACAATCCCATGAACCACCAAAATCTGAAATGAAACAAGTACCAATACGTTGCAGAATTGTTAATTTGGGGTTGTGACAAGGATGTCTAAGCAAGAGGACGCCTGGCAGAGACAGGCTTAAATACTAGTATAAATGCTTTTGATTTTTGTTTCCAGTACACTGTGTATTAGCATGATACTTGCGACCTCTTATGTTGCAAATTTCAAAACGTATAACAAAAATACTTTAAAATACAATATTTAAAGTTGAATTTATATATAGCGAGAAAAGAGTTTACATATTCGTTACATTGCGGCGAATAGTAAGAATTCAATGAACGGAAAATTTTTAATTGAAGGATTGATGGCAAAGTACAGGCAATCGAACAGTTATTTTCTCAAAAAGTGGAGAAACAAATTGTCTGCTTTCTAAGGACTTATGATATTCCTATACGCCCGACTGTTTCTATCTTCGAACCTTTCCTACCAAGCGTCAAAAATTTATTTGGTAGAGTGTTAAACTTTACTTTGAAGGGTTTCTGGGTTCTGATCTAGCGACCACTATCCTGAATTAGATTTTTCCAGTGTTCCTCCTCGGTCTCGTGCGTGGCCAGTTAGTTACCGCGATCGACTTCAGTGTGAGCGGTCTTGGCTTTGATTCCCAGTGGAAGCTTAAGTTTTCGCTGTTGACCCAGGACAATTCGGGAGCTATTTGAATAAAAGAAGCAGCAGACTGTGGTCACGAAAGTCAGACGGTTAAAAAGAGACGTTAGGTTGACCCCCCATATCCCTTTACTTGAACGCAATACAGGCGTCTGACAAGCCAGGGCCCTTAAGGGCTCAGTTTAGTTCTACTCTAGTGCCAGGATAGTACCTTCAAATAAGACCCGATGACCTCCTTTCTACCGGAGCTGAAACAGGGTTACTTTTCCTGACCCTACCGTAGGTGATCCACTGCCCCAGTCCAAATCTTGACCCAAATGACCTTGATTGACCCAGTGATGTAAATGACCCGGTCTTGACCCGAATCACTCGGGACCTGGTCTTGACTCAAATGACCAGACTGTGACTCAGTCACCCGATGATCTAATCTTGGTTCAATTGACCCCGTGATCTGGTCTTCTTCCTGTGGTTTTAATCTATCAATATTATAATTTGTTATATTCCTTGAGAAGTGAGCTAACGGGAACTTCTCAAGGAATATACGTGAAGTACAGGAACTTCATTTTTAAAAGTCTGAAAAGATTTTAATGCTTTTATTCTATTTAACACTTCAAACAAAATTCTTTCAGAATAGTCTTTCCGAGGTGAAGTTCTTTGTACACCTCCGCTCCTATTTTTTTATTCACTGGGATATGACACTATTTATACATGTTATTACTATTATTAGGGGCTTTCCGGGAAAATAATTAAATTTCTGCTTTGTTCTCCGGGTTATCGGGTCGACATCGGTCACCGGGTCAGACTGGGTTCCAAACATAGACCCGGTGACCAGGTCCAAAACTTGATCCAATTCAATCGGTGACCCGCTGTTTCCTACATTCCTACTGTACCTCAGCCTGAAACAAAGATTCCTTAAGTCTATAAATTCGAATTGAATTGAAACATTTCCACTATCTTGAATAAACTAGATCTACTTTGAGGTAAAACATCTAAAGAACAACGTTACAATTGCATTTTTAACTTGCCTGTCTGGTTTCTAATACTTTCAATCATCAGTTCTTGAATTATTTTGCAAAGTTCCTGTTGGGTAGGCAGCCCAACGTGCTTTGATGTTGTATTTGTTGCGGCTCTGCAAGGCACACAAGGGATATTATTGAGAAATGCACATGGAAAGTAGAAACTTCTGCGGGCATTCTAAAAGGAACATAACACTATGCAACCAATGCAGAGATTCTGCCAGACAACCCAAAAGGGTTGTCACTCCGCACTCCCAAATTCTAGAATACTTTCCCCAACTTTGAAAATTTTACTGTTAAAAATTCATAGAAATCCTACAAAACTCTATTCAAATCCTGCTAACCCCCAAAATTTGGCTTTTACACCCCCAAATTGGAAATCCTGATAGAATCTGAGTCTATGAAAAAACTACGTACAGCACTGGAGGGTTAACTGAGAAACTTACCCTAAGTTTTTCTCGAATCATCTATTTATATTATTATTGTTATTATATATTTATTTATTTATTTTACATTATCCACATTACCAAGGCCTTTCGGCATTAGCTGCTGTTGTATATAGCACGAATATTATATTCCATTTGGTGGATCTGCTCGGAAAAATGCTTTGATGGCAAAATAAGCGATAATTAGGAATTAAACTAGAAATTTAGCCGGTTTGATTATCTTAAGTTATAGCAGATTTCCAACGCTTGCTGTTGTCGTGGACCATTCCTAAATTTGCATTGATGTGATATCAATATCGTTAGAGGGATATATTTCACTAAAAAATTTCGTCTAAAAAATACATTCCCATCGAAAAGATTATCTTATAGATCCCATCTTTTTTCAAGCGAAAATTCTCATATTTTGTCCGATCAAAATCCTCTTCTAAAAGAGCGGCCTCTCTTTCTGCTCTCGTAAAATGAAACATTCCGTTCAATTTGCGCGGAATTCCGCTTTTCCAATTTTAGAGTGAATGCATTTGTGGGTATATTTAAGTGTTCTGAAAAGGGAATAGATACAATCAAGGATTTTCTTATAACTTATGAACTAACTAACTAACTCTATGGCTTAGTTCGCAAGTTCATCGCCGCAGTAACAAACGTTCGCCATTGGATTCTATCCTGGGCAACATCAAGCCAGTTTTCACCACGAACACCTCGAAGATCTCTTCTAATATTGTCCTCCCAACGACGTCTCTGTCTTCCCAACGGTCTCCTTCCATCCGGCCTACCAACCAGGATAGAATATAATCTTACCGTAGTTTTCCATCCGAACTACACGGCCTGCCCACCTTAGACGTCACGATTTCATTATTTTTACAACATCTGGTGAATCATATAGTCCGTGGAGCTCTTCATTATGCAGTGTCCTTCACTCTCCAGTCATCTCGTCCTGTTTCGGCCCGTATATCTTTCGCAAAACCTTATTTTTAAATACACTTAATTAATGTTCATCTGCTAGGGTCGTACTGCAACTTTCGCAACCGTAAAGTAATACCGGCAGAATAACCGTTCTGTATATTTTCAATTTCAATTCCCTTGATATTAATCGCGATGTTAGAAGTTTTTTGACAGAATAGAAACATGCGTTCCCCGATACTAAGCGACTTTTTTTTCTTCCGTGACCTCATTTTTGCTTGTTACATATGCTCCCAAGTATTTAAATTTGTTTACTTTCTCTATGACCTCATCCCTAATTCTTATGTTTTTATTTCCTTCATTCCCTGTGTTTCGGCTTGTTATCATGTATTTTGTTCTATCTATGTTTACTTGAGACCTATCTTATAGCACGCTTCTACTAAGACATCGGTGTTGCTTTGTAGTGCATCTATATCGTCCCCTTAAATCTATATCATCCGCCTATATGAACAGCTGATTCAAACCCTTCTATCCATGATAGTCCGTTTTTGTCCCTTTTAATTTTTAAAATCGCATATTCTAACCCAAAGTTAAACAGTAGTGGTGACAAGGCATCGCCTTGTTTCAACCCGTTGCGAATCTTGAAACTATCTGACATATTATTACCTATCCGTACTCTGCTTATGGGGTCGCCGGGACACATCTTTACTAGTTGAAACATTTCTTTAAACTATTTTTTAATTGTATATAAATTAAAATATTCTTTTAAAATATATAAATATATGAAAGTAAATATTGTATTGTCACCCGACTTATGTCGCTGTGTAAAATTTCATCATTGTATGACGTCAGGAAATGAGTTAAATTGAAGACGTGAATTGAAAACCATCCCAAGTCTACTTTTTTCGTATTTGCATTTTTTCTGTTCGTCGGTATCTATGTTTCATGGGCTATCCACTTGCATAAATATTACATCCTAATCCCACCACAGAAACCTATTTTTAATACAAAATAATTTCCGCTGAATAAGATAACATACGAAGACCTTAGACTGTTTCTCGTTCCTCCTGAAAAATATACTCCGGTGGACTTGCGATGTATTTCAATTCAGATCTTCAATTAACGTTGCAAGATCTGAGGACACCACGAACCAATGTGAACTGAAGAAAAGAATGTAAAAAGGACTTTTACTCAGTCTCAATACGACTTTATGACTACCATGCAGGTTCATATTACTACTATCTTGATTATTACTCACAGTCAGTCAAGATTACTCTGGATTCTAAAGAATTTTTAATCAAAATTAATCTCGATTACGTTCCTACGCACTGAATTTGTAAGAACGGAATTCCGCTCGAATTGAGCTGAATATTTTATCTTGCGAGAGCGTAAAGAAAGTCTACTATTTTAGAGCAGATTTTCGTAGGAGAAAAGATGAGAAATTTCAGTTCAGAAATTGATGGGGTAGCTCTTTTCGATAGGAATACAATCTTTTAAAAGGTTTTCCGTCTATTCAGATGATTTTTTTTTAACAACGACGCAATAAAACATTGAAAATATATAAAGAAGCAGAAGAAGGCATTTATTCATAAGTAGTAAGAAAAAGTAATGTTATTATGAATAAAAAAAACAAACTTGATATCGGTTGAAAGTGAACCTGCTACCAGCGATCCAACGCAATATCGTCCACGCTAGTCGGGCAACTACGAGAGAACAAAATTCGTGAGGTTATTTTTCATTCCGTCAGGTATTTGGGAAGAACGTTCAAAGATGTCTTGTATATATCTTAATTGTGACGTCTGCTGGTATGTTGTTGTCATTGATAAAAGTTGTTACTGTTGTCGAAGGTCTTCTGTTGTCATTTTTATTAACTAAACGCGATTAACTTCAAAGTAGGGCCTTGATAACGTTTCCGGTAACAAATGGCGGGAAACAACCTTTACTAGTATCCATGATACATTGTATAGTTTTCTGAAAAAAAAAAGAGAAATCGCCGCTCTTTCAAGTTTGAAGAATAAATTACATCTGTAAAGCATCGGAATTACATATAAAAGATCACGTTTTCTGTCCAAAGCAAGAGTGTTTCGTTAAAAACCACTCTTTAAAAAAAAATTCAATATGTTTTATGAAATCACTTTCTCATTGAAAAAAAAAAAAAGATGTGAAAAATTTCCGCTAAAATATCGACAAAATCTTTTAGTAAATAACAGGTAGTAAAAGTCTATGAAGCTGAATAATGGACACAAATCTGTGAAAATTGTTTTGTTTGAATATTGTTGGAATCTGATTTTTTCCCCTTCATACTGTCGTCAATAATGTTACTGGAAATTTCCATTCGGGCAGTTGCATATTTATTTGACTGTTCCAGGCAACTGGCTGATTTTTTTTTCACAGTGAACAAATGCACGGAAAAGAACCAGAGAGAAGATATAACTCCATGATACATTGCGAATTAATAAAAAAAATAATAGAATTGATTCTTCCAGAGTTAATTGAAACAACTGACGTAGGATAAAGAGATATGAAGCTAATGTAGGCCTACATTGTATGTTTAAAATTATTTTTTTCTCGTTTCTTTGGATGTGTAATGTTAAGCCCTCTGATGTTCAGTGGACGATAAAGTGTATTCCGCACGGTCAATCAGCGCAATTGTATTGCTTTATCTCTCCCCATCTCTCTCTTTTTTTTAAGTAGATTGCGCGCGCATATCTGCGCTTTACGTTTGCCCGTTCAAATCAGCAGCGTCTATATTTCGTTTCGTTTTTTCTCTACTTCCGAAATCCCCTTCTGCCCCCATGCCTTTATTCTGTACGCGTTGTGTATGTGTATAAATATTCCACACTCAATTATATAGCATCAAATAAGAGAATTCACAGAATCAGAACAATTGCTCCATGGGAAAAGGGAATAAGCGATATTGTTGATTTTCAGGAGACATAAAAAAAATGACAGTCAAGCAAAGGACATTTCTGTTTTCGCCGTCCTTACATAGTTAACAATTTGATTGTGTACATCAGATTAAAAATATATCATGTTTTTTGGAATTTCATCGCTACGGTTTCTCGTTAAATAGAAATGCAGTATGAAATACTGAGGAATTCCATATCCTACGTCATTCAGCGAAACTCGTCATCTGATTGGTTTGACGTAATCAATTTGTAGTACCGTAGTCCAATAGATAATGCTTCTCGCTGTGTACGTTTCTTTTGAAGACAAAAAAAGAACTGAAAAAGAAAGAATATTAACATCATCACTTAACGAAATAATTCATATATACCATAGCACAATGTACTTGGACAAGTTAAAACAACAAATACCTATTTTTAATAACAGAAATGGCTGAAATGAATGACATGGTATTGTCTCAATTTGCAATGATCTTGTTATCACTATTTTATGTCGGGTTGGGCGTGTTGTCACTTGTCATCGTGGCGTAAGTCGTTAACACGTAGATTTTTTAATCTTTTTTTCTTTTTTTTCATCGAAGGGGGATCGAATACGTATCGAGAAACATGTTTGTTTTTACCTTTACGGAATAGTAACTTCAATGCAATAGTGTCAACTAACATTTTTGTTTCTTACATGCTTTCTGTTTTACTATATGTTAAAACTTTATTATTCACGCCAGCGTCTCGCCGTTCAAACTCCCTCGACACAGAATAATAGAGTGAGTGCCATGAGACCCACTGCGGGAGGAAAAACAACGCACGAAGTTTACATAAAATAGTGATAAATTTATCGCAGGTTGGGATAGTGCATATTTCTCATATGGGTCCTTTATTTGTAATTTGTTTTGTGCTCAAAATTCATTGAAACTTGTTAATCTACCGTATACATGACTTCATGAAGCAATACGTGTAAAGACTTGTTAAACCGAGTACGATACGTTGAATCGATCGTTAACCCTCGCAGTTTAAATTCGATTCAAATATGAGCTGTGAAACGAGTTTTTTTTTCGGTGGTAAATACGATTCAATGGGGATTCGAATTTAAACCTAAATTGAACAGATAGTGAATACGACCGACGGAAGCTTCAACAGCTGATCCCTCCGCACTGCACACAGCCAAGCTCTTTCTCGCTTGTCATTTCTCGGCAGAGTAACAAATATTTTGCTGGGAAAACTTATTGATGTGTTAATGAACAAAGGGACTATGCACCACTTACGCAATTCATCTATTTATGTTATTCGTTCTTAGCAATACAAACTAACCGTCCAACTTGTAACAAACCTGTAGTTCAATGGGAAGCCGTCTCTTGATTGCTTACGTCATAACATGGCGGCGGTCGATTTAGCGCACGAGTGAGACTGTTTGGAAATAAGGCTTCATATCTCTTGATAAATAGAATACAAAAAAAAAAAATGTTTTCCAAATGCTGCTTTAGCAGAAGTTTCTTTATTGCAATAAAAATATTAATGTTCATTGTGTGAAGTTCATATCCCAATGCAACGCACAGGTTTTTTTGGCAATCCTGGCTGGAGTCGCAAAAAAACTGAAACGTCCCCAACCTAATGATCCCAAAAGTGGATCACACAGACAAATAGGGTCGCCAGGAACCTAGAGTACCCACGCAACGCATCTAACCTAACCTCTAGCTCCAAACATTTTCTACACCCCAGACGAGCGGCGCAGAAATGCCTTCCAGATTTAAGAATATCTGGGAAAGAGGATTCCAGATCCTTGTGATCGCTGTAAAAAAATAATTTAGATCGAGGGAGGAAATACCGGTAAGGCGACACCTCCAATCTTTTAATTAGATCGTCAGTTCATACTCTGAAGTACCAGCTGGTTCAGATTAGCGACAGATTAAGAAAGAAAAACGCAAATCTTTACTTGGGAAATAATCTCAAACGATGATACGCATAACGACTCATATGTAACTCATACTATGTCTTTACTCACTTCGAAGTCTACAGGGTGGCAAAAGACCATGTCTTACCTTTACTTTAGTAGGACCCACACCTGTAGTCTGGAATCGCAATTCCTGAAATAAAGACGAACGAACACAACGAATGACGGTCGCAACTCAATCCAAACGTAGTGTTATAACGCAAAACGCAAATAATATTTATTCACACAAATCACATGCTGGAGTCACTTCATATTTCAACGCAGAAATAACCAGAAATTCAATATATAGTTCCTTTCCCAAGTTATCACTTCTCAGCTGGCGAAAGAATCCTACCACTGGTCTACGGATTTATGAACCGATCTAATCTAATTAAAATCACATCACTCAAAACGATAGGTTTACCGAAACACAGAAATAATATAGTATGAATTGCTGTCAACTTCACGTGATGATTAGTAGCTAATTTCCAATAAATATCAAGTCAAACATTAAATAACTCACTGCACATTATAAATTTTACTAAACACTGTAAGAGGATTATCAACTAATGCCGTAGATCGTACCTGGTTAACTGAGAGGTTTCTACACTACGTTCACTGAACATAGATTGTTCGAAGAAATATAAAAAATTCAGAATTTCAATTTATTACTTTGAATTTACACATTGCACGTTTACGGATATAATAGTTTCATAAGAATCGGAACAGAATTACAGTTGAATTGTAAAAACAAACAAATTTGAATCGCTGGTATACATTGAATTAAGCAGAACTGAAAGTTACGTAGTCACACATAAATGTCCATAATTTCTATAATAATTAATAAATTTCGTTTTTATTTTTACAAATTATTCCCGAAATATTGTTGTATAATTTAGAAAAGTTTTAGCACAGTATTACTTACACAAAAGAAGTTCTAGTCCAAATTACATGGTAAAGAAAGAATCACTTTAACGTTATTAATGGTGTGACGTCATTACAGATGATTACTACCTTATACAAAAGACGTTCTGAATAAATCTTGAAAATACAAAATAATATTATAAAATACGACTTTTTCATCGGAGAATAGTGGCTGGAGTTGAAACCAAAATTATCGAACCATGTCGAATAAATTAAAATTTACTATTAGCATCAAAA
>JAGDQP010011739.1:0-35161 GCA_022664845.1 Lepisma saccharinum
ATGCCCATCTTGCCCGCTAGCTAACGGTTTCAGAATTCTGCCACAGATTACATTATACATTCTATTTCTAAAACTATTATTTGACATACCTCATATTTCCATAAATAATAATATTACACCGCTTACTCTACTTCTATCTACGATATTAATGAGGTTTATAATTACGCCGCGCTATCGAATTGTCTTCTCCTGTCTTGTGAGTGACAGTTTGACCAAGACTGTTAAACAAAAGACTGCGCAGATGCGACCAACCAATTCCACATGAAGAAGTAGTTTCAAACTTTCTCGCATATAAAAACTACATTTGCAAATATATATTCCAATTTCCTTTTAATTATACTACACCAATGTTCTTTCCACTATATATACAGGATAAATATAGTCAATCAATCTTCTTAGTAAATATTGAATCTTTATATAGTCTATAGTTTATAGTATCCAGCAAAAATATCGGGATGCCAGCCTATTTTAATGGAAGATCATTTTCCACCATGCCAGCAACATATGCTGGAATCCAGCAAGCTACGTCGGATTTATTTCCAGCTAAAACCAGCATGTGATGCTGGTCCAGCAATTTCCAGCAAGAAAACCAGTAACTTCCACTAAAGCCAGCAAGTTCCAGCATTTTTTTTTGCTGGTTCCAGCAAGAAATTTCAACCTGGGTACTGAAATTTTCAGAGCAGTGCTATAAAGTGCAACGATAAACACATTGTTTATCGATTATGTTAGCAGTAGTACATGAAAAAAAAAACGATCTTGTTTTTCTGGTTGCTTTTTAGGATCTTGACAAAGGGCATCAAACATGTTTGTAGTCTGAACCGAGGAAGTATGGCATGGATAGTCTGGCGAAACCTTCTATGTCCATCGTTTGTGGAGGTTCTGCAGTGGATGACAAGGCAGAGGGTTCAGGAGAAGAAAGGCTAGGATATTCATGAACTGAGTTAAGATCTGGTGGAGTGGTAGAACCCGTAAATTGAAGTGGCTCTAAAAAGGTCTTTGGCTGAAATACTTTGTTTTATATTCGTTAATCTCACTTATATCCCTTGCCTTCAGAGTCGACAAATCAACATAAAGAATTGTAACTGAATTTTAACTGATATAGATGCTTTGTAGTTGTGCAAAAGTGGCAACATCTTGTTTCTAATTCCCTCAATGCAACAAATTATGCATATAATTTCGTTGTTATTGTCTCACTAGAATATAATTAAACTATTTTGTGTTCTCTCTTGTTTTTGTAGAAATTAACTTATTCCTTCCCTAGATTTAATAGAAACATGATCTATATTTAAAGATTCATAAACTTAGCGTATACCCTGTAAAAATTATGGGACTACGGCACTGCACGAGCAAATGACATTTCGTAGCATTTTTACGTAACACATGTATACAACTTTGAAATCTCAATTTGCAAGCTGCGAACGTGGGTAAATGTATAAGGCGTCGGCGTGTTGAGTGAAAGGACCCGGATTCAAATCTCGGCGTGTGCGAGAATTTTTCTTTCAAAACATATTTTTATCTCTTCATATGTATTATTAATAATTGCTTTCTTGCATTTTTCGTAGATTATCCTAGATTAGTTACCATGGGTTAGGGTAAGTTAGGTAAGGTCAGGTTCGGTTATGCATCTTTACACTCTCGTTTCTTTCTCTGAAAATACATTTCTATCTGTTTATGCGAACCTGATCTTACCTAACCTCCGTTAACCCATGACACTAAAAATACAAGAAAACAATAATAAATGTGAACATATCGTGACACTGTGACAAAATGGGTAGTGGAGCGCAGGAATAATTCTTGGAAGGGATGCACAAACTCTGTGGTAACTGAAAAATTCAACGCACATTCTACGATTTACCTAAGTTTGTAAAGTATTAACAGAAGTCAGATACAGCAAACGTACGGAAACGCATTGTGCGAATTAACAGAGGGATGCGGGAGAAGTTTCCCTGGAAGTCTGCATGTCGGAACAGGTATCCTTTTCGTAAATAGAAATGATTTCAATCAATGTGTTCATGATAGAAGTGTTGACGTTAAGCAACAAGATAAAGACTTAAATCGATATGACATTAGACGATAATATAATATCTTTTAAGTATTCCCGATCGGGAAAGACAAACGCTTATGACGAAACAAAAGTCCATGTTACTCTGTTTATAACAACACACAATCTGTCAAAGGAACATCTAAATCCCAAAAACTATCTCCATTTGAAAAAAAACTTTGTGAATGGCTAAAACGTGAACTCAAATTACGCGCTTACTATCGAGCTCTACGTAATAATGGAGTGACTACTTAGTGTCGATAGGTAGACTCTAGAGCAAATATTTAAGCTCGTTTATCCACTTCCAGTACAATCAAATGCTCAGGATGTATTTTATGCGTTCATATTTGTGACGGATAACATGAAATTCTCTATTCAAATTGGATGACGGGAAGATGTCCGATACTGAAGGCGAGCTACGTTATTTATATTTGCAACTCGTCTTTCTGTACTTTTATTCACCAATAGCTACGATATTCATAATTCTTATAATGCACAGGGTAGAGGACAGAGGCTAAGATAGGGATATAAAAAAGAAGTAATTGATATAGAGAGGGGAGACAAGAGCAGGGATGTTGGACAACTGGAATGTTTAAAAATAATACACAAACATTCTGAGTGTAAGAATATATACAAATTAATGTTCAAATGTAATATTGTAATACATGTTTTATAAAATGTTATCTTAAAATTCTCGCACCTGAAGCGATGTCACAGCATGTTTCCAGTTTACATGCTCTGGAGAATAATAACTAAATTTTCATAACCTACAGGACCTTTCTAGTAGGGTGCTCCGCTATTTTGTGCTAAATAGTAATAGACCAGTTGAAGAGGCTTTAAAAGCACGTTGGCAGAAGGCAAACAACAATTTAAAGAATAAAGCACAAAATAAAAAATCAAGTGTTGGCGGGAGGAGGAAAACGAAAAAAAATAAGCAACCAGGTGGTGGTGTAAAGAAAAAAAGGGAGAAGAGAGATATTTTGATTGAGTATGGAGCAGGATACTAGTTTTTACCTTACACTACCCAGTAGCAGTTATATGGAATATTTCCCGCAAAATACTCTAGCATGTTATACTTCCAAACTATACCAGCCTCTCGTGCTGGAGAAAGAGGTATGGGAGAAAGCTGTTGTTGAAGTACATTATACAGACTCATTTCAGAATAAGAATTGAAGCTTTCCTGGCGGCGAATATTATAGAGATGTTCTCTGGATATCAGCCAGATGAAGTCCGACAATAGAGCCGACGTTTCAAGAACAGACATTGTTCTCATCTTCAGGGCAAGTGTACTGAGACCAGTTCAGGTGTACTATGTATAGTAACGATAGGGGGCGGAGCTTAAGAATTCGTGTCTCTGATTGGTTGGCCTATACCTTGACGCTGATTGGACGTTTTCATGTATGCTTTCTTTATGACTGGTGTCCAAGTCTGACTAAGTTGAAATCCTGTATCTCTGTTGACATTATTAGGTTCTTGTAGTATGGCAAGAGATGCTTTTATAATCCTATCCCAGTACTTGGAGCTCTTTGAGATAATTTTAGTGACAGAAAATAAAATTCTATGTCCTTCTGTTATGCTGTGTTCTTGTTATATCAACGAGGTCAGTTCTCAGAAAACCATTCCGGATAAAACCAACCGCAATGACTTTGTGGACGAGAAAGCACCTAATTCGTCACCAAAAGCCCTCGGTATAGAGGAAATCGTCGTTAGAAAGGAAAATACCGACTGAAAAACAAGTCAGGCTATTCAAAAGAAGATGGCAAACGATCACAGGGAAGTTTACAAATAGAAAGTTCACAGGATAATAGAGAAGAAAGTCTAATCGTCTCCGTCCAGTTCAATAAACTGATTAAGATGCCTACCTCGTGGGTCGGAGGCAGGAATAATGATGATCACGGAGAGACTCATCAATGTCTTCAGGGACACCTTGGTCACGTAAAACCTACACATGCAATAAATGAGGGCGTTATTACCCACATAGCAGAGTACGTCCCTGGGACGTCCCATTTAGATCCCATTACCGTCAGAATGGTCCTGCTCCCATAGCGATGTCCTAAGTACGTCCGTGGGATAACTCTGTGGGCAATACAAACAGTTCATCCCGTATGGATGTTCCCTGGATGTCCCCCGGGGAGCCGTGCGGGATTACCTACCTGGAATTTCTATAAATTAAATCGACCTTACTATTATTATTATTTAATTAATTATAACTATACGAAGGATATGCCTTCGTATAGTTATACGAAGGATTAATTATAACTATACGTCCCATGAATGTAAACGGGACTTAAACAGGACGTCTCGATATCCTGCCAGGAGATCCGTCAGATATCCCTGGGACGTCATTTTGCTATGTGGGTATCGGGTAAAAGTTATTACGGAGTAAATAAAAAGAGTCAACTGACGAAATATTTATGCAAGAAGGCTCGACACGATTCACGGTAGGCCTATATAAACAATCAAGGAACTATATAGCTAATGGATAAAATCACTCAATTTTGAAATTATTCTATGACCTTTTAGGTATCTATAACTCAGGCTAGGAACAGGCAGGATATGGGTATATGTTGGTCAGGCCGTTTGTTAAGGTGCCATCCCGGCAATCATGTAGTAAAACTAAAAAAATCTGGAAAATTTCAGTCAGGACGGTAAGCCGTGGAATTCAAACACACTGTCGATCCGAAGTTCGGCACTCTAACCATTGGACCATAGGGACTGTGTTGGTAAAATCATCAAGAAACATACTACAGAATCTATAACGTCGGGTGACTGTTACAGCATTGTTATTGCTAATCATGTTAAAGTCAGTGGGACATAGCAGGTAGATGTTTGATATCTTATTCAGGTACTTCATAGGGACGAAACCGAAAACAGGATTTATGTTGCAATTTGTTCTCTATTAACCACGCTTTAAGGCATAAAATAGGCTCGTTTCACAAAATCTCAGGAACCGAGGAGCAGCATTTTTTAAATACTGTTGTAAATACTTTTTTAATTGTTCTCTAGAACATTCCCTCTACTTTGACATTAAGTTTATGCAAATAGAGCTTGTAGCAGCCGAGTTACAGCTAAATTTATGCTACAACGTCCTTCGTGGCCAATATCCAAGATGGCGGACCAAAATGACCAACTTTGGCCTTCATATTTTGGTAGATATGTTATTAGCTACACTTCATATTTCTCCTCTGCTGTAGCTAAACTAATTTTCCTACAGTTACGGATTTATGACGTTGAAAGAGATGCGTATGCTATAGAAATAACGTCAGACTATTATAGTATAAATGTGAACAATAAACTGTATAAAGCTGACGCTTTTTCCAAATGTACCTGTCGCTCTCACACACACTATCAAGTACCTTACTGTCATGTTTTTGCTATCAGAGATCACTGTAACTTGGATTTGTTTCAAGCAGAACTCCTTGCTGAACGGTGTCTCAAATCAAAGTTATTTATGTCAACGTCTATAGAAGCAACTGAAGTGAAAGTAATCTCCGCAAAAATAAGTCCAAAACTTGATACACAAGAAAAGAGATTTTACCACTCTCGTGCTTTGTTAGATAACATTGCGTCTTTCATTTCATCTTGTGGAGAAAAGGAATACAGACAGACATATGGTTTTCTTGACACATTGTTTAAGGAATGGAAAGGGAATCATAAAGGATCTCTTCGTACCAATGCACAACTTTTGATCACTACTCGAACCCCAATAACTGAAGAAAAAAATGCTCACCCTAATGTGCAATCATTATTAGCTTAGCTGATTTCCTTACATCAGCAAATGACGTAAACAGTGTCGGTACTGAGGGCATGAACCATGTGTAGAATGACAAACATCAATCCGCTGCACGTTTGTTTTAGTTAAAACTTCGTTTATGATGCATTCACGAAAAAGAATATGTTCCGGGAACATAACATTTAATTTGTTCTTTCTCACATTCATACCTCATCCATTAAACATGTCACTGGCTCAGGTCCGGAATGATTTTTTTCGTGAGTGTGCACTTATAAATGGCTGAGCAAATAACACTTACCTGGCATTTCCATAATCACGTATGAATTAAAGTAACTCCAAGCTTTCGAGGTCGCTTCGCGTTCTTTTTCAATGAACAAGGTTTTTGCACGAATTAAACGTAAAACACAGGTATTAAGGCGGCTAAAGCTTCAGGATGTTAGGTATCGGTCAGAGCCTTATTTAAGGTACCATCCCGACATTCGCCTGTGAAATTAAGGCGAACTCTTGAAAACTAGTCAGGATAGTTGGCCGCGATGACCGAACTTCGAATCCGTACCTACCCAGGGGTATATTTTTACCTCATTTTTTGGCCTGGCCAACTGCCTAAAAATGATTCATTTTTTGGGTAGTATAACTGGTCATTGTAGGATTTTCTTTTGTTTGGCCAGGCGACAGGAAACTCTTTACGTGGCCCGTGAGGCCAGGCCAGGGCTGAAATCCGCCCCTGTTATTAACCATTGCAAATTCAAATTTCGGGACGTTACCCGTCTGGACCACGGGAGCTGGGTATTTTAGAATGTTTGCCTATTTATAGTTTGTACAATCTAATAAAATTGTATTGGTTATATGGTAGACGTATATTACTTCTGTGCTATTTTTTAAATATTTTTTTTTGTGTTCATGTAAATTTCATGGTATTTCTTACCTGTGTAGTTGGACTTGTTTTACTAGCGGTACATATAAAGATAAACCAACTTCAATGATCCCAAACTTCTATTCTTTCATACCGCTAAAATAAAAAGAAAATTGCGATGGCATAGACTTTCGCTTTTTTCTTTTTAATCTCTGTGGGCAATCCTTTTATTACCTTATCCGAGGAACGGAGGCAGGCAGGTCTTTACTGTTTAGAACAGAAACCTGGCTGGAAAATGTTGGCGTCCATTTCGAGTGTCACGTGTCTCCAGTTCCATGACCCCAAGTGACATGTGTGTCTATTGTCTTCCTGTCTATTCTAGAAAATTGAACAATGAAGTTTGTAAAAAGTTCGAACAAGGTATATTGTAAATTCGGCTCTCTTCCTTCAGTCATATCAGTTTACCCTGAGCATGCTAGGAGATTGTCGGAATCGTGCGATCTAGTTGTGGACTCATTAGAGAAGAATTGATATATCATCATCAAAATGTAATTACTGTAATAACGTGATGACGAATGGCACAAGCACTGTTGCATTTTGGATTCATATTAGTTAAAGACATTCAATATTACCAATTGAAGAAAAACAAGACTGGACGAAGTTGAGGAAAAACTGTTTTTCGGATATTCCTTGCGTTTATTATTTTGAACCCGACGATCGTTTCGTAAACCTTGTTGCTCACATCGTCATGGTATTTTCTTTGATATAAAATGTATATTAAAATTAACTAAAATTTATAGCATTGTTATATAAACTCTAACGGCGTGACAGTAAACTTTTAATTTATTGTTACTTATCTGAGTTTAAATTTCTTAGTTTTCCTGAACAAATTGCTTTGTCCAATCGCCTGATTTCGATATAATTCTTAAAAGTGTATTCCACCCATCACTAACGTAAGTACTACTACAAACTTGCAAGGTTACAACATAAACCCATTTTCGTTATTCATTTAACTCAATTTAGATTGATTCTAGAACTATTCTGTTTTCAGGATGTATAGTTCGTGTTTCTTCAAACAGTATTTCATGTCTCTCTTTAAGTGTTTCATGTTCTCTGCAACGGTTGTTTTTTTTTAAATAATCATATCGTCACTTTGGAGATAGGAGGTACTATGTCCACTTTATGGCAAAATGGAGCTAACACTCCAGTCAAAGACCTTATACTGAAAAGAATCAACTCCATAAATATTATCTTACAAAATGACCTACAAGTGGCTAGAAACGTTATAAATATGATTAATTTACAGTATTTTAATGAAACTTCGAACTTTAAAACGTTTTTTTTTAAACTCGCAAAAGTGGACATAGTACCTCCTAGTTCCACGGTAACGATATTTGAAATCTTCAATTCATCCTGCATTGCACTGCACGACCAGTCTGTTTAATATAATGCACGTCATATTCATATTTATTCTCAAACACTCCTGGCATCCTTAGATTTATTCTCATACACTTCGGATCTATTTGCTTCAACTCCATTTGCCATATGCGTAATGTGCGATCGTGTATGACAGGGCTATTCTACAGTTTTCTTTGAACTGCTCGAAACTTTCTGATTTAGAGCACACAGCGATGGCTGGTTCATCTTCTTGTCAAAGTTGTACACCACGTTCATACCTGTACTGGTTCATAACAGTCGTTAGGTTTCCATGCTCATCACGTGGAAGTCCAGTCTTTGGGTTAAACGTCCAGAACGCGTACTCCCTCTTCTTCCTAGCATTCCACTCGTGGAAAACGTATGCCCCTTGGAGTGGATAACTTATGTCTCTTTTCCGGAGAAGGGCAGTACTCGGAACCCGATGAAAGTGACGTCGAAGACTGCGACTGCTGCGGACACGGCTTAATTCTTTCATGGTCCCCGAAATCCAGATCTTGAGTCTATTCATCGCCATCTCCTTCGCCGAATCCAAGTTCCCGTATTTCCTGGACGACTTCCATGCCGTTGGTCAATAAAGCCTTGATGTGTGAGATCACCCCCCGTTGCCGCCAGATCCGATTGACGTCCATTTGTACCGAACTCCGTGACCAGAGCCGCAACTACAATTTTTGGATCTATCTACCGTCTGTAAAAGAGGAATACAGCACTTTAGTATTTGCTACATCAAACAATGATCAAGAAAGAAGAAACGACGATTTGTCAGTCTATTTGGATAAAGAGAATAGAGAAGATATGTAGAAAGCAAGAGGGAAATGTGGAGAAAGTGATTAGAGAACAGAAAATTGAAAATTTGATGTCAGGTTGTAACGAACCAACTCAATCATTATTGTTGTGTTTTCTATCGGTAGTTAGGTTAGGCTTTTGTTCGAGTTTACAATATATGTTACACTTGTTAATTGAGTAGGTATATACACTAACGCTCAATATAACTTTTACTAGTTAGTTATTACAATATTCATTAATCACATTCACATGTTCCTATCACAATATTAAATTGCTAGTCGTGTACCGAACGATATACTCCATCAATTCATCAGTAAATACAATTCCATTCTCTCTCGAGGTGTTTAAGATTGCTTTCCGACTGGACAATTAGTGGCTCATGCAAAGGGTGAACGATATTTCTTCCCTAACACGAAAATTACCACAGAATTTCTCACATTGACGATTAAGTATCTTTGTTCATGGTTTTATTGTTGTAGACTTTCTAGATTATCTTCAACTGTACTCCATTTAGTATTATTCCACTCTGAACTTCGAAATGATCTCAGTTTCTTAACTAAGGCCACCTAATTCATCTTAGTCTTCAAAATGTAACCTCAAAAATAGATGTATCAGAGTTCTAAGTACACACACGTTATTTGTTCGTACTGCACTCTTCGCAAGAACTAACATTAATATAGAAACCTACTAAAACAACAAATAAATCACGAAAGTTTAATATAACCCTTTCCATAAAAGGTAGTAAACCGTCGCGTGGGACTGCTATGATACCAGGAGAAAACAATTTCACACTTTGTAGAATATTACATTGAAAGCAACTCAACATAATATGGCATTGAAGAACGATATAAATTTGCAAGCTACTGTGAGCGGCGGGAAACTACTTCTTGTTTCTCCTGTGTTGCCAAGAAAATTATCTATGCAATATCAGTATTTGCACCACTTGAAGGTTTCAGTGTTGAGAAGAAAGCCTCGCACTAACGATCCGTTAAAATACAATTACTTGTTTTTCAAATATCGTTAAAACGCCAACAATAAAAATGTATTAAAGTAACTTTTATTCTAATTGCAGATGAAAGAACACGGATCAGTCACAAAACGTTTCCAATGTGAAATTTTCGGGTACAAATCTATCGAAAACATTAGCTTTAGAAGACATATAAAAATTCATACAGGAGATAATATTTTCGAATGTGAAATATCAGGATATAACTGTACTCGTGAGAGTAATCTGAAAACACACACGTTAGCACATCCAAACGAAAGGCGTTTTCAATGTGAATATAAATGTAATCAAGTTTGTCATCTGAGGAGGCACATGTTAACACATACAGACGAAAGGCCTTTTGAATGTAATATATGTGGATGTAAATGTACTAGTAAGAGTAATCTCAAAACTCACATGTTATCGCATGCAGAAGAAAGACCTTACCAGTGTTAAATATATAATCATAAATGTTCTATAAACAGTAAACTGAAAAAACACATGTTTACACATAGGAACGAAATACCTTTCCTGTGTGAAATATGTGAATATAAATGTACTGTAAAGAGCAATCTAAAAAGACACATGTTAACACATTCAGACGAAAGGCCTTTTTCAATGTGAATGTAAATATAATATAATGTAAATGTTACCCAAAAAGCACATACTATTATGTCCAGGGGAATGTTGCTTGTAATGAGAAACATGTAAGTGTAAATAAATTAAAGTACACACATAGAGCAGGGTGTGGTTATAAAATTAAAAATAAAACTAGTACGTTGAATCACCAATGGACTGAAGGCTGACAATATCAATTGTTCTAAGATTTTTTTGTCGACTTCGAAGTTTAAAAAATATATTTCTGGGCCAGATTTTTTTTTATTTTTCGTGATACTTCGGAAAGTTTTTTTTTTTACTATTACGTGGTCCCTGATAACATTTTGTGATCAATAAATTTGTTAAAATGTTAGTTCATGTTCAATACATATAGTTAGAAAAAATCCACAATCTCGGGCAAAGCTTTAAAGCATTAAGTAAGTTTTCTGGGTCTGAGCCAAAGATACCTAAGTGCTAAAAGTAAACAAAACACTTCTTTCATGCAGAAAAATGCTCATGAGATATATTGCATTTGCAATGCAAATTGAAAGCATTTTTGTACATTCTTTAACGTAAAAACATTTTTTTTTCTAAACCTAAACAACAAAAGCATTAGGTGAGTTAGGTAATAAATATTGGTGATGAAAAGGCAAAAAAAGGATTTCGTCAATAAAACATTTTTTGCCTCGTGGAATAAAATCGAAAATTTCTGTTTTCTACCGGCCTTTAAAACGAAACCAAAATGATCTGCCATATTTTCCTTGAGTGCAATTAACTGCAAGGACAACATTAGAATACCTCTTAATATTTATTTCCAACAAAGTATAACTGACGTTACTAACTCCACACATATTTGAACGCACAGTCACGGAAATTTCGGGAGTTTAGCTATTTAGTCTATGATGTAGTGTTTAATTTCTGTTTACTTTATATTTGTGGACTAAATAGGTACCCTTTACCCTAGGACTGCCCACCTCTGTTCCTCAGATAGGTCAGGGTTTAATTATAAGTGCCTGTCTGGCCGATAACTATAATTTAAATAAAATGTATATGATTTTCTATGTAACTCCCGCAATATATATTTTCGTGGATGTACAGAATTGCAACCAGCTACTCTCGAAACATACAGCAAACTAACGAACAACACTGAAACAAGGTAGTTTCTGAGCTTTGTTTACAATCGTGTGTTTGGTGTTCTGGATGTCGCAATCTCAAAATTTAGTTAGATATATTTTGTCTTATTAGACATTCAAGTTAAATAATTGGTGCTATACATCCCAGCATTGACGTGTTTACAACGACTTTCGTTCCAAGACGTAATGATTTACTATTTTTGAACTAGAAGTAAAGACATTAATGTACGTGATTCTGGCGAGTTATTTGTATGTTATGTCTAGAGTTTATGTTAGGAATAGATGTTTTGTCTAGTTTAGAGTTACGTCTTGAGTTTTGAAGACGGTCTTTTGTTTTCTTTTTTAAGGCTGTTTTGCTAAGCTTTTTCGTTTGTTGTTCATTCACTAATTTATTTTATTTTTAACTGTCAAGCTGTTCAGAAGCATAGATAGCAATGCAGATAATATATGGTTAAACCTTCGTTTTTCTGACACTTTGTAAGCCGTTAATACTTTATTCTAATAATCGTTTGTTGAACACCTGCTCTGTGTATTTAAAAAAAAAACGGGCCAGTTTTCCTTATTTCTCTTCAAAGATATCGGATATTTCGTATGATCTGAGAAGTATATACGTTCTATCTATTTTAAATGTTCAAAGTTGTGCATGCAAGGTGTTCGCCTACAAGGTGCTTAGTCATTTTACAGTGGCAAATGTAAATTGTTAAGTCAAAATGGGTAAAGGTATTAATTGTTTACAAGTATAACCCTTTTACAACCGAAGGTAGCTTCTAGCAAAATAAAATAATTGCATTTTCATTATAATGTATTAGGTCTAATCATGAAAAGAAGAGCCAAATCAGATAGAAAATGTGTGGCAGCAAATGGAGCTATTAAGATAGAAATAGCAAGAGAGGGGAGTGAAGGGTAGGGGAAATATGTATAAGGAATAAATGTATAAGTAAATATTGCAATCTATATCGAATTTTGTACTTAGATAAAATATTCTCCTTTGGTCCTCTTTTTATGATTCTAGGCATTGGAAATAGGTTCGACTTAGAATAATTATATCTATGATTATGCTCTTAATATTACTATAGATTTTACCATGTATTAGGATAATGCAAGGTTTTATATGTACTTTTTGAATATATGTTGTAATAAATATTGTTTCATAGAAATTAGAAATTTTGCAGTTGTTCAGTTTCCCTTGAATCGGTGTTTAAAAAGGTGACAGACACTATTTCCTATCCATTATTTCATCAAATTTGTAGGGGAATCAGTTTAAACGCCTGGAAGCAGCAAAGCGATTTAGACGATTCTACCTCTGATCATCTGTGCTGAAAGTGTACCTTTTGTACAAGCAAGGAAAGCAAGCTAACCATACATTGTACGGAGCATGCACCTACATCGATGGAACAGATGCTGACTGTTACTGGAAATGAGGTCGTCTCCAAAGGATCTTCAAGAAAGATTTATTTATCCCAAGGTGAAATAAAGTCATCTCAAAAAGAACTTAAAACAACGATTTACTCATCCCAGAAGGAACTTCAAGCAAAGATTGACTTACCCCAAGAGGAAATGAGGTTTTACCAAAGGGAGCTTCAAGCAAAGATTGACTTATCTCAAGAAAAAATGGAATTATCGCAATAAGATATGAAAGAACAGATGGATTCGTCACAACGTGAAATTAAAGCTCAAGTAGAAGAAGTCCGACGCAGTTGTACTGAGACATCCCGGTCGCTGATCCTAAAGGTCAATATAGCTGTGGAATACTCTAAGGAAATTAATGAAATGATCCTCAAACAATCGGATGAAATGAGGATTCATTACAAAGATGTAAAAAGAAATAAGAATGAATTCCGCAATCATCTGGAAGTCCTGGACCAAAAAGTATTCGTCCATGTCAAAGGACCCATCGAGAATGCCACGAAATACTTCGAAAATAAATCAATTGAAATTAAAGGCGAAGTTATTTGTAGTGCTACGGCTATAATAGAAACTGGTATAATGAGGCAAAACGAGTGAATAAACGACGCTATAGCCTGTTCCGAAGCCAAAGCTACGAGTGCTTGCGAGTTATTACAGTCAAATCAACTCAGTTAATCGCCGTCTGGAGGACCATGATAAACTGATAATAGGAATACAACAGCAAGTTGCCTCTTTCAAGTCAGAAGGTTCTGCGCTTGACCAACACCGCTCCGTAATGGAAAATATTTCTTCTGGTGAAAGTGTGTGCGGATCTCCGTGCTGCAATGAGAATGTAAGGTTGAATAGGACGGACATGAAAAGAGACAAAAAGGCATTGTCATGCAACTCTTCTAGCAAAACTGAGGGAAACTATAATAGTCACTATTGAACCCTACGGACGGAATGTTCGAGTAACAAATCAGAACGTAAGGAACCGAAACTTTCCTACTCGTCCAGTGATGAAAGTGGCTACTCCAACGGAGGTGAGGGTCGAGAGCGAGCAAGTCCCCAAAGCGGCGCCAATCACGGACGTTTTGAGGCACGCTCTAGTCATACCAAACAGGGTGGAGTGAAAGGGGCAGAAAGATGGAGGGTCAGAAGAGGCTTCCAGGAAAACAAGGATAGTAAATCCATCTTACCGAACAGAAGTCCTTCACCAAGTTTCCTGCGGATAAAGGAGAGTTATCAGCACGCCCTTTCCTAATTCAATTTGAGAGAGAGGCCGCACTGTTGGTATTCCACCTCAACGCTAATTGGAGATACTACCACTTGTCCTTCAAACATCAGTCTTGTCCTCGTTTAATTTTAGTCAAATCCTTTTTAAAGACTATAGTGATTTCAAGGAAGCATTTAGGACAACTATCAATCGACTGACTTAACCTATGCTAAGTTGACCTGACTAAGAAATAAACCATTCAATCCTAAAAACGATCACAGCTTGGAGCAATTTGTGACTTCACGGTTTTGACTTATTCAAGATCTTGACCCTACGGCTAGTGAAGAGTATATTTGCAATAGTCTGATTCCATTATTAACGATAGCGCATCAAAGGCAACTTGCGTAATTTCGTAATCTTAGCCTCACCGAAATTTTTGTAACCATTAGAAGATTGAAGCTTATCTTTGATATTTTTGATGCCCGAAGCACATTTCTCAAGGAAGACGATGGAAGAAAATGTTACCCTGAACCTTCGACGAACCGGCGCTCCTATATCAACGAGGTAAGTTCTCAGAAAGACGTTCCGGATGAAACAACCGCAATGACTTTGTGGACGAAAAAGCACCTAATTCATCGCCAAAAGCTCTATGTATAGAGGAATTCGTCGTTAGAAAGGAAAATACCGACTGAAAAACAAGTCAGGCTATTCAAAAGATGGCAAACGATCACAGGGAAGTTTGCAAATAGAAAGTTCACAGGATAATAGAGAAGAAAGTCTAATCGTCTCCGTCCAGTTCAATAAACTGATTAAGATGCCTACCTCGTGGGTCGGAGGCAGGAATAATGATGATCACGGAGAGACCCATCAATGTCTTCAGGGACACCTTGGTCACGTAAAACCTACACATGCAATAAATGAGGGCGTTATTATCGGATAAAAGTGATTACGGAGTAAATAAAAAGAGTCATCTGACGAAATATTTATGCTAGAAGGCTCCACACGACTCAGAGTAGGCCTATATAAACAATCAAGGAACTATGTAGCTAATGGATAAAATCACTGAAATTTGAAATTATTCTATGACCTTTTAGGTATCTATAACTCAGGCTAGGAACAGGCAGGATATGGGGATATGTTGGTCAGGGAGATTGTTAAGGTGCCATCCCGGCATTCATGTAGTGAAACTAAGAAAAAATCTGGAAAATTTTAGTCAGGACGGTAAGCCGTGGGATTCAAACACACTGTCGATCCGAAGTTCGGCACTCTAGCCAATGGACCATGGGGACTGACTTGGTAAAATCATAAAGAAACATACTACAGAATCTATAACGTCGGGTAACTGCTACAGCATTGTTAATGCTAAACATGCTAAAGGCAGTGTGACATATTCAGGTATTTCATAGGGACGAAACCGAAAACATGATTTATGTTGCAATTTGTTCTCTATTAACCACGCTTTAAGGCATAAAATAGGCTCGTTTCACAAAATCTCAGGAACTGAGAAGCACCATTTTTTAAACATTGTTGTAAATACTTTTTAATTGTTCTCTAGAACATTCCCTCTATTTTGACGCTAAGTTTATGCAAATCGAGCTTGTAGCAGCCGAGTTACAGCTAAATTTATGCTACAACGTCCTTCGTGGCCAATATCCAAGATGGCGGACCAAAATGATTGGAAATGAACGTAAAGATCTTCAGGAGGATCCGACTAAAATTATCGACGTGTGGAAAAGTTATTTCGACAAACTTCTTAATGTACACAGCGGAGAACAAACAGAGGACTTTGAAATCCATACCGCAGAACCGTAGATTCTCGCTCCTAGCTAGATCGAGATCAAAAAGTCGCTAAAGAAATTGAAAAATTTTAAATCACCAGGAATAGACAATATTCAAGCCAAATTAATTAAAGCAGGAGGAAAGGCACTAATCAAGGAACTACATAAACTGATAAGTGTTATATAGAGAAAGGAGGAGCTCCCAAAGGAATGGAAAACATCAATAATTGTTCCGATTTACAAAAAAAAAGTGATAAATCGGACTGTAATAATTATCGCCGAATCTCGTTACTTCCAACCTGTTACAAGGTATTAAGTAACATTCTGTTAACACGCCTAAGTGTATACGTAAATGAAATAACTGGAGATCACCAATGCGGATTTAGAAGAAATAGATCGACATTGGACCAGATTTTCGCCTTGAGACAAATTTTGGAGAAGAAATGGGTATACAATGGGACGGTTCATCAGCTATTCATTGAATTTAAAATAGCATATGATTCTATCAAAAGGAAAAAGTTATACAGTATCCTGATACAATTTGGAATTCCGAAAAAATTGGTTCAGCTAGTGAAGATGTGTCTCAACGACCAATAAGCAGAGTACAGATAGTTTCAAGATTTGCAACGGAATGAAACAAAGCGATACCTTGTCACCACTACTGCTTAACCTTGCGTTAGAATATGCGATTTTAAAAATTAAAGGGACTATCGTTCAATGGTTTGAATCAACTGTTTGTATACGCGGATGATGTAGATTTAATAGGGGACGATATAGAGGCACTACGAAACAACACCGATGTATTAATAGAAGCGTGCGATGAGATAGGTATACAGGTAAACATAGAGAAAACAAAATACATGATAACAAGCCGAAACACAGGGAATGAAAAAAATAAAAACATAAGAATTAGGGATGAGGCCAAAGAGGAAGCAAACAAATTTAAATACTTGGGAGCATACGTAACAAGCAAAAACGATGTCACGGAAGAAATAAAAAGTCGCTTAGTATCGGGGAACGATGTTTCTATTCAGTCTAAATACTTCTAACATCGCGATTAATATCAAGGAAATTGAAGTTGAAAATATACAGAACGGTTATTCTGCCGGTAATACTTTACGGTTGTGATAGACCACTACCCTAGCAGATGAACATAAATTACGAGTGTTTGAAAATAAGGTTTTGAGAAAGATATACGGGCCGAAACGCGACGAGATGACTACAGAGTGGAGGATACTGCATAATGAAGAACTCCACTGACTGTACGATTCACCAGATGTTGTAAAAAATAATGAAACCGAGATAACTAAAGTGGTCAGGCCATGTAGCTTGGATGGGGGAAAAACGAAAATTATATTCTAGCCTGGTTGGAAGACCGGATGGAAGGAGACCATTGGGAAGATCGAGACGTCGTTGGGAGGACAATATTAGAAGAGATCTTCGAGATGTAGGTGTTCGTGATGAAAACTGGCTTGATATTACCCAAGATAGAATCCAATGGCGAACGTTTGTTACTGCGGCGATGAACTTTTCGAGTTCCATAAGCCATAGAGTTAGTTAGTTAGTCTCTAGTGTGGGTCAGGTGCGAAAGAAATGTAAATTATCGCTTTAATATTCCTTTCTATTCCGAAAAAAACTAGTTATACATTAGGGGAGCATAAGCAGAGACAGAGAAGAGACAGTGACCAGTAGAATTGTGCTGCAACTGGAAGCTCTTCGCTCTCCCACAACAGACACAGTACATAGGAGATCCACATAGTAAAATGGGTAAGATAGAACCTCAGAGATTGCTGATACAAGTGGGGCAGAAGAAGAAAGAACACTTGGTGGGTAAAGGTACATGATTTTACAGGACTGTATAACCGGATACGTAGAAAACGGCAACTTATCACTAGTAATATGTATAGCTTCCGTTAACCGCTGCACACCTGTTGGAAATGTAATTGATAAGGTGGTCGATACGAGTTTGGGGAATCCTGGATAACTCTTCCACGAGGGCTATTTTACACAATTCTTAGCTGTTGAGAGGTGTTTGGACATTCCGGGAAAGAATCCCAGATGTGTTCTTTAGAATTGAGGTCCTTTGACTTTTATTGTTTATCAACGCTACTAAGCTAATTCTTGTTCTACAATGACGTACTATGCACAAATCTTTCACATATTTTAAAGATGCATGTTCATATTCAGTATGTGTTTTGGAACAGCGTTAAAACTGTTCACACTGAAGCTCTACTATACTATTATGTAAAAGGTGCCATTTTATTAGTCATTCATTGCCAATATCAATACATTAATTAATGATTCATCGATAATCAATACAAGCTTTTTAAGTTTTCATGTATTTAACAAAACTTGTAATCACACATGGCCACAGAATACCTTCTTTGAAATTGTACGAGGAAAGTGTATGCCTTTGAGAAATTCACGTTATTTGGACAATGATAACACAAGTTATACCTTCTTATAGAAACTCTGCGATTAAAACTATAGTCACGTATGGGAAATGTCATCATTTTTTAACTTTCTTTGACATATCTAAAAAATGGAAAGGAGTAAAAAGTTATATTTTACATTTCTTTCTCAGTTCACCCACACTCACCAGAAAAGTTCTATTACATAATTGTGTGTAAAAATAGAAATTGATGTGAACTAACGTCAATATAGACTCAACTAACGTCAACTAACGAAAATCTATCGAATGAGATGATTTTCATTTCAATCTGGCCATTCTTAGTATAAGTGTGAACTGAGCCCTTACCATAGGCTCACTCTAAAATATTCGCTGTGATCATCAAATAACGTCAACTAACGACAAGATGGCCTCAACTAACGAAAGTTTATCGAATGATGTGGTTTTCTTAATTTCTAAGTATGGTGAGGGTAACCGTGAACTTAGCCCTCACCATTTGATTACTCAAAAAAATATGAAAGGAACGTCAACTAACGTCAACTAACGTCAACAATCGTCAACTAACGTCAACAATCGTCAACTAACGATCAACTAACGAATGAAACCATTTTAAAGTGAATCGGTTTCTGGTGAGGGCTAAGTTCACAATGGTCCAAAACATGACATGCCAGGATATTCCTCCATTTGGAGGAAGAAAGTTTCAGTCAGAAATAGGCAGAAATTACATACACATTAAGTTCTAAGATATAGTAATTAATTCAAAGTAAAGGTAAATAATATGGACATCATGCAGGAATTTTCATTTTGCATTTGAAAAAAACTTGTCTTGTTCAAGCAGAGAAAGGGAGAGAGCGAAAGCGAGATAGCATGGAAGAAGACGAGGAAAGAGTGAAAAAAGAGAAGAAGGAAAGAAAAATAGTGGAACACATGGATATAAATGCAATTTTAACGCTTCAGGATACGCAATCTACGTTAGGACCGTACTAATCTCACCGGAACATAAATTAATTAAATAGTAAACGAAACGAAAGTAAATGGTATACTCATCTTAGCAGAAGGTATACCCTAAATGTGTAAGATTAATCAGAGAGTATACACCGTAACTCGCAGACAGTATCGAGTTTAATGACTGATTTAACAATACATTCCAGTTGATTGATGTAAACTCCAGTTAATTGATATCAAAAGTTCAAGGTAATACCAGCGAAGTTAAGTGCATTCAACATTATAACGTAGGAAATAAGATTTATGATAGTGTCATTTGTGTATATAATTGTTTATTGAAACAGAAGCAATTTAGTTTATTTGTTTAAATTGTTTTATTGAATTATACTGCAGTTTAAAATATTATTAGTGTTATTTTGCAATTATATACTTACAATATACATATATTGCAATGGTGCTAGTGTTCGAAATAAAGATTGCGAATTGTGAAGAATCCTGACGTGATAGGCATAAATGGATGTCATGTCTGTAATCAGCACCCAAAAATGATTTAGGATCACATATTAGTTTGTAAACAACCGAAACTTTTTTTTTCAAAATGCTGACCATTGAATTATTAAAAGAAACTTAAGATTATTATCATTATTATATTCATTATATTATTATATTCGGTAATACACTTAGACCATATCTCGTATCACAGTTAAAATAGCCTTTGTCTGAGCACAAAAAAAGTATAATTTACTAAAAGTTTCTTCTCCACATGTTTTACGCTTCATGGACAGAAACCATAATATTATTATGTTCTGATTTCTGATCACAGCAGAGTTACAGTTTTAACGGACTTTAAAGTTAAATTTGGGTTACTGACACTTTAAATATAAATAAAAGGAAGGTAAAGTGCCGTATTTGTCTTACTGCCGCGCCATATAAATCATACTCTAATAATTATGTTCAACCTTTAACGTTTTGACATCAAAGTCAAAAATGTTCCAGCAATGGGTAATAGCGATGAGGTATGCTTATGTTTCTGAGTTGTTACCGAATTTTGTGGCTTTAAGGACAGATTATTCAACAGTTTCTGATACAGCATTTTTTAATTTGGGCGTTCTGCATCGCTGTCCATGAACAGTGTTAAATGCAGACACGGACTGGTCCGATTGGGATGGTATAAGACAGGAACTTTGTACGGATCCCTCTTGGAAAAAGCTTAACATATTGGTGTTGAAGTTCTATATTAACTAATTGGTCTAATGGTGTTCGTAAGTATTGTAAAGGTTTTTGTTTTATCCATTGCTGAATTGACAAAATTACTCAATTTTCAGAAAAGCTGGGATTTTTCTGATAATAACAAAAGAAGTATTATGTTCCAAAATGTTTACAATGGTAAAAAGTTGCTTGTTTTGCAAAAAATAAGTTAATTTAAGAACTGCAAATTCTGACATTCACAGGAAATGTGGGACAATGATAAAAATGTTCGTCTACAAAGTGCGTTGATTTCTCCTAAAATTTTAGCTTCGCTCCTGCAGACAACAAGCTCAAATATTTTAAAATCTGTAGTTGCTGGATTTTAAATGTACACCCCAGATATCCTAATAGCATGTTTATATTTTTTTACGTGATTTTCAGGCTACCTTTTTCTCCACTCAGAATTAAGACTGATGTTGCAGCTGGTCTCTTATGGGGAAACCGGCTACAAATTTTGCAAATCCTGTAACCAGATTTAACATGACCGATTCATGAGACTTCGGAGACGAATTTTTCCTTTTGTTACCGGTACTTTAAGAATTCCATGCAAAGCGTTTTCTAGGACACACTATGCATGTAATCGACATTACAAATCTGTAATGGGCTTCTCAGAATTAAAGAAACGGTACCCTGTGAAAGATGACACTGAATTTGTTAAAGACAAAAAGAAAAATGTAACTGGTATTGTGGAGAAAAGTGCTGCCTGGAAAAGAATCTATATTGTATCATCATTTCATATACCAGTAATTGCCACTTTAAGTCTTATAAATAACGCTCTTTTATAAATATACAGAGAATAAAATGAGCATTGATTTGATATACCTAATGTATATTATAACTTAGTTTTACTGACTATATTGAAAGAAACCTCTGTATAGGCTCCTCCAGAAGGTTTTCGGACTCGGCCTATACTTACAAGTCCGCCCCTGATGAAAATCGTGCGGAAAGAAAGATTGAGAAAACAAAACACTATTTTAATTGTATAGCATCAATTTTCCAAAATTGTGAGTGGGTGGTGACGTGCTGCTCTACAGAATTACGGTTGCACGGAGAGGAGAGCACTGTGCTTATGGTGGCCTTAGAATAGAGAAGAATAAAATCTATTCGTATTGAGCATATTATATTCTTGTGAGGTATGACAGTATATTCATTCAATGGCATTATTATGATGCTTCCATTATAGAAACCGTACAGCGGTACACAATGATGGAAATAATAATAATTTAACAAACACTTTTTTCTTACGTTATGGAAAAACGCTTTGTTAATTTTTCTTAAAAAATTAACGAGGAAAGATTAAAACTATTTTCTATTTTTTCTTTATAATTAGTTTGGAAGCCATAATATACAAACGCCAATATAGGCTCCGGGGTACTTGTAGATACTTCAACGAAACAATCACGTTCTTTGGACCGTTCTATGTCATATTAAAACCACTTCGCTTGTTGCGGTGTAAAGCACTTTCCTCCGTTTTCTTAAACACCGTATGTGGTTAATCCAAAACAGCCATTTGACACCGTATAAGTGTTTATTTTTCTGGTAGTACAGGTCGTAGGTTCTCATTGGTAACAGCAGTATATGTTTTCATGTCCCCAGTAGTATTGTAAAATATGTGTGTAGACCAAACCTTCCTTAAAGGAAAATAATAGAACTCGAAAACTACAGGGAATTAGGAAAAATAAATGTTCACTCTCTGAAGATGCCAAGAAGAAGGTATAAATCAGAGATGGACTAGGTCACTAAGGTGTCGACCTAGTGACTCAGTAGTATTTTGACCCAGTGACCCAGAAAAATGTTGACCCGGTTTGGCTTAGTTCGTTAGTTTGATCCAGTGTAATTATGTTCGATTTCAGGTAACCTCTCTCTAGTACTTTGTGCTAACCGAAAAAAAAATGCTTGTCTTTGTGACATCATGCCGTGGTCGACTCCTCACTTTTGCCCAATAGTAACACATAGCATATATCAAATCTTTATTCTCTGCCATCGCCATAGTTTGTATAAGGATCGTTAATATTGCTTACATTGATTGAGTACAGTAAAGGTAACGTAACCGAAAATAATAAAGTCTGTTTCAGATGGTGTTCAAAGTTTGAGAAGTGGTATCATCTTCCGGAAATGTCTTTCCTTTCAGACAGTAAGCAAGTCTGTTTTGGTTGGTTTGTCTGCAAACTAAAGTATATCTCTCTATATATTTGTTTATTGCTAAACGTTTAAGTTTATTTTATTGTTACCAAGGTTAAATGGAAGAAAATATAACACCTAATTTCGGTTTAATTTATGAAATAAGAGTAACAATAAAGATGTAATACAATACAAGGTATGCGCCAATTTGTCTCGCGCCATTTTGTCCCACACCAATTTGTCCCGTGCCTATTTCCCTCGCCAGAATTTGTTTCGCGCCAGTTTGTCTTGAAAATTTCAAATGGCAAAGGAGGTCGAGTAATATATCGATCGAAAGGGCTCGACATAAGAAATATTTTGTCGAAAGTTTCAAGTTGCTACGTTGACCCCATCCAAAATGGCGGCGGTCACATTTGGTGTCCATAGAGTCCGTTGCAACCCCGTGTACCTTCGAAACGACTGAGAATATGAGCAAACGCAAAAACACGTCCTTCAAGTGTAAGCGGAAGATTACGAAACAACAGCTTACCAAGTTTTTTTGTGTCGGTATTACATCCACAGTTATCTGAAAATACACATCGCTTCTGCTGTGTGACTCTTAGTCGGGACACAAGGATAAGCATATCCTACAGGCGTCCTGTGTAGGAAAAGTGTCGATATGAAATTAATCCACCAAAAACTACGAAATATGATCAACCTTTAGATGTATATTTCTTTCGGCAATACAAAGTGTACGTACGCTAAAGAAATTACTGACGTTCCCGCGTGTACCAGCCGAATTTACATGATCGGTTCTTTCTATTGAAATTGCATGCGGTCATCTACAATCAGTTCTCAGCAGATATCCCTCGGCTAATGCTCCGTTACGCATGGCAGAAAGCTGGTTATGACAGTGGTGAAATCGTGCAATCTTTTAACAGTGTACTCGATGTGGCGTTCAAAATGGACATTACAGAGTGCGCGGTGTCGACTTCAGACAATTGTTCCTTTGTTAGTTGTGCGTTTTGTACTCATGCGCACTGCTTTGACCATTTTATTGTGAGTTCTCATCTGGACTTATACCCACATAGCAAAGTGACGTCCCAGGGATATCTGACGGATCTCCTGGCAGGATATCGGGACGTCCGTAGGACGTTCTGTTTAAGTCCCGTTTACATGCATGGGACGTATAGTTATAATTAATCCTTCGTATAACGATACGAAGGCATATCCTTCGTATAGTTATAATTAATTAAATAATAATAATAGTAAGGTCGATTTAATTTATATAAATTCCATGTAGGTAATCCCGCACGGCTTTCCGGGAGACATCCAGGGGACATCCATACGGGATGAACTGTTTGTATTGCCCACAGAGTTATCCCACGGACGTCCTTAGGACATCGCTATGGGAGCAGGACCATTCTAACGGTATTGGGATCTAAATGGGATGTCCCAGGGACGTACTCTGCTATGTGGGTAGTTACACCACGTGCTCTACTTGCGCCTGCATTGGTGCTTTCTCGTGGACGTTTCCAGCACCTTGCAGTTAACCGACGTCATCGTTTGCTTGAAGGGTACAAACACTACTTATACGTATTTGCCTGTTCAAGCCCAAATACTTACCTTGTGAGAACAATTGATATTGTCAGCCAATTGGTGATTCAACGTACTAGTTTTATTTTTAATGTCCGTTTTGTGCGAATAATACTGATTCTCATTCAAAAGAATTGGTATTAAATCATGTAGGCTTACTCTCGATGAGGTGTTGCCAACTGCACACTGTAAACATTATTGGATGTTTGTTTATTTGGTCTCTTTTTCAAGAGTTTTATATTGCATTACTTTATTCCTGGTGAGTCTGATAACTTCTTAAATATGCCACTTTACTTTATAATCACACCTACTTTATGTATGTATATATTATATATTTCGCAATAACAGCTCACAACCACAAAAAAATGTGAGAAAAATTAATCACATTTTGAATTGATTTACACTTACATGTTTCTCATTACAAACAACATTCCCCTGCATTAGCACGTGTCTTTTAGGCAACCTCTTTAGATTACATTTTGGTTCACACTGCAAAAGGACTTCCGCCTGTATGTATTAACATGTGTCTTTTCAGATTACTGTTTCTAGTAAATTTAAAATTGCATATTTCACACTGGAAAAGTCTTTCGCCTGTATGTGTTAACATGTGTCTTCTCAGATTACTTATTTGTGTACATTTATATTCACATGAATTACATTGAAAAGGCCTTTCGTCTGTGTGTGTTAACATGTGTCTTTCTAGATTATATATTTGTGTACATTTATATTCACATGAATTGCATAGAAAAGGCCTTTCGTCTGTATGTGTTAACATGTGCTTTTTCAGATGGCTTTTTTGAGTAAATTTACATATTTCACACTCAAAAGATCTTTCTTCTGTATGTGCTAACATGTGTCTTTTCAGATCATCCTTTCGAGCGCATTTATATTTACAAATTGCACACTGGAAAGGTCTATCGCCTGTGTGTGTTAATATTAGTCTTTTCAGACTATTTATTTCAGTACATTTATATTCACATGTATTACATTGAAAAGGCTTTTCGTCTCTATGTGTTAACATGTGTTTTCTCAGAGTTCTCTTTCGAGCACATTTATAGTAACATGTTTCACACGCGAAAGGTTTTTCATTTGTATGTGTTAACGTGTGTCTTTTGAGATCACCTCTCTGAGCGCATTTAAATTTACACATTTCACACTGAAAAGGTCTATCACCTGTATGTGTTAACATGTGTCTTTTGAGATCACCCCTTCGAGCGCATTTATATTTACACATTTCACACTGAAAAGGTCTATCACCTGTATGTGTTAATATGTGTCTTTTCAGACTACTCTTACGAGTACACTTATATCTACATATTTCACATTCGAAGATATTACCTCCTGTATGAATTTGTATATGTCTTGTAAATCTATTTTTGTCGATAGATTTATACCCGCATATTTCACATTGAAAACGTTTCGTGTCTGAATTGACTCGTTCGTGTTCTTTCGGCTGCAATTAGATTAAAAGTTACTTTAATACATTTTCTATTGTTGGCATTTTAAAAATTTTTGGAAAGCAAGTCATTACATTTTAACGGATCGTTAGTGCTAGCCTTTCTTGTCAACCGTGGAACCTTCGGTGACCCTGTGAAATAATTTTATTTGCATCGAAGTAAAAACAAATAGTAGTTTATCGCCCTCACAGTAGCTTCCTAATTTATATAGTTCTTCAATGCCATATTATGATCAGTTGCTTTCAATGGAATATTCTAAAAAGTTCGAAATGTTTTTTTCCTGGGATCATAACAACCCTACGGAACGGTTTACTACCCTTTATGGATAGGGTTATATTAAACTTTCGTGCTTTATTTGTTGTTTTAGTAGGTCTCCATATTAAAGTTAGAATATCTTACGAAAAGTGAAGTACGAACAAATAACGTATGCGCACTTATATCTCTGTCACATCTATTTTTGAGGTTACATTTTGAAGACTAAGAGGAATCAAGTTGCAGTAGGTAAGAAACTGAAGATATTTGGAACTTCACAATGGAATAATATTAAATGGAGTAGAGTTGAATACAATCTAGAAAATCTACAACAATAAAACCATGAACCAAGAATCTTAATCGTCAATGTGGAGAAATATTGTTAATTTCCGTGTTAGGGAAGAAATATCGTTCGCCTTTACACGAGTCAGCAGTAGTCCCGGTGGGGAACAATCTTATGACAGGTAGAGGTAGTACGGAATTGTATTTACTGATGAATTGTTGGAGTAAATCGTTCAGTACACGACCAGCAATGTGCTATTGTGCAAGGAACATGTGCATGTGATGTGTGAACACTTTAATGACTTAACTGACCCATGGTAAAAGTAATATTGAGCGTAGGTGTATATATCTACTCAACTAACAAGTGTAAAGTGTATTGTAAGCTCGAACCACAGCCTAACCCAACTGACGATAGCAAACATAACGATAATGATTGAGTTGGGTCGTAAAAACCTGACAAAACATTTTGTTCTCTAATCACTTTCTCCACTCCTCTCTTGCTTTCTTCTTCTCTTTTCTTTCATCTATTTCCAAATTCACTTTGACAAGTCGTCGTCTCTACTTTCTTGATCATTGTTTGATGTAACAAATACTAAATTCCTCCTTTACAGACGGTAGATAGATCCGAAAATTGTAGTGGCAGCTCTGATCGCGGAGTTCGGTACAAGTGGACGACCACAGAATCTGGCGGAAAGAGGGGTGATCTCTGACATCAAAGCTTTAATGACCAGTGGCATGGAAGTCGTTCAGGAAATACGAACACATGGATTCGGCGAAGGAGATGGCGATGAATGCTATCAAGATCTGGATTTCATCGGGTTCTCCGCCTCGCAGTCCTCGACGTTACTTTCATCGGGTTAAGAGTACTGCCCTTCTCCGGAGAAGTTCTAGAGTCCAATGGGCATAACCGAACACGAGTTGAATGATTACAAGAAGAGGGCGTACGCGTTTGGGACGATTAACTCAAAGACTGGACATCCACGCGATGAGCGTGTAAACTTAACGACAGTTATGAACCAGTTCAGGTACATCAGAAGTTTGAACGTGGTGTTCAACTTTTAGAAGGAGATGGAAAAGCCTTCGTTGCCTTCTCTGAATCAGGCAGTTTCGAGCAGTTCAAAGAACAACAGGAGAATTGCCCTGCCATCCACGATGGTACATTACGGATCTGGGCAGTTGATCAAGCAAATGGATATAAACAAAAGCATCCTCATCGTGGGCGTACAGGTTCAAAAAGCGAAACAACATCATGGACAGAGAAATCATGCACAGAATCAGCACGAACTGGAAGGATAAAGAAGCAAACGTCGCTCAGCTTGCGGATGCATTCATGGAGCAAACACGAAATCTGATCATCTTTGCAGACTGTCTGTTTTAGCAAGTGTACAATGCAGATCACACATGCGTTGACAAGGAGTTGCATGGACTTGCAGCTTTCTACGATCGAAGGGAACAACGGTCGTCAGAGCAGTGGTTTGATCTATGGCTACAACACCTTAGCTATATGATAATGCCTGTCATTTTGATGGATAGTGAGATTCTTCGACCGATGTATGTCCTTGTGCCCGAACCATCTGGCAGATTTTCTGCATACTGCGAACATTCGCAAGCAAGTCGGCACACATGAGTAAGAAAGGCGATCTTGAAAAAGTTCCACACCGAAGTTTTATGGCCAAGTGTTCCTGAGGATCGAAATAAGATTGTCTTGCTCATCGATCGTGGTCTATATACATAAATGCCTGATGCCCTTAAACCTGCAGATGTTGATTTCAAGAAGAGGTTGATTCCTGGAGGATGTGGAGGAAAGATTCAACCATTGGATCGGGCAGTACAGGTAATTCATCCGCTACATAACTAAAACAAATCTGGCACTGTGGCCAATTCCTGGCATTGCAGTCGTTCACGATCTATCCGTTCAGTGCTCCCAGGTACAAGAACTTAATTCGGTACACATTCAACAAAGCTGCTTACTTGGACAAATCACAGGGATTGTGAAATTCCTCTCTCGATTACTATTTTCACTCAATCGACAGTGAGACGTGTTCCAAGTGTAAAGAACTAGCTTTTGTCAAGTGTGCACACTGTAAGCTCACTTTACGTGCTTCTCATGCTCTGTTTCTCGATCTGCACATCGATTGTTCTGTGTAAATGCTTCCAAATTGCCTTCAATAAGAATCATTTTATTTAAACCAAATTGTCTTTTGCCTGTAGGAATGCTTTCTTCCACTTGCCTCTCGTGCTTTATAGATTGTATGGTTTCTATATTACATGCGTTTAGGAGAAAGAGACGTGAAGCAAATGCCTATACGTTGTATTTTCTATGGATTCCTATGTTAAATTTACAGTCACATAACTGCCGAATACATCGCTGGCGTTGGGAATCCACGTCAATCCTAATTAGGACTGGCTCTTTCAGGAGATGTGTCGCATTCCGTCATTCCTGATTCAAAGAGGCTAAGTGTTACACATCAGCATTTCGCTTCCGCGTAGGATGAGACTTGTTAATTCTATCTGAAAGTTCATAATGCTCAAAATCACAAACAGGCTATGCGACTAACATCTTCGTTTCCTTTAGGATTCTATGTACCGAGAATTGAAACCAACAACAAGCGAATTATCAGTAAAAGAGTTTCAGAAACAGACAGTTGAAATGAGCAATTGAGAAACACTTGTAACCTTATGAGAGTCATTTTAGTTACTGTGAGAGCTGTATTCTTATATCTAACTTAAATTGAAAACGTGTGCATGGGAGTTTTAATCTTTTGGAGTTAAAGCAAGGAATTTTGATATAGGATTCCATCATTATGATGAATACGCTGAATCACAGTTTACTGCTGGGATAAGACTTCTTAAGGAAGTACAAAATTTGTTAATTGTGCCCTAGGATATGAAGAACGAATGCCGAGATCAATGCCAGATGCACATTAACTAACACAAATAACTGTAGCAATATCTGCTATATCTCCAAAGCAATACGTATAAGCAAACAATAGGCCATTTTAACGAGCGTGGTTTATTTGACATATACTTCTTTGACTTAGGAAGATTCTCCACTTTGACCTTATGTAGATAATTTCCGAATCACAACTATGCAGTAATGCAGACTTCGACATAAGTTACAATATGTCCAGCATGTACTAAGACGATAAGATGTGAAAACAAAAACAAGACTTCCGGACAACCGATGTTTGGATTGAAGACGACAAGATAACAAGAACGCAACGCATACCAATCACGAAAGAAACACCGGTACAATAGTAGTTGCGATTCGAATTTCGGTGTTTGAGAATAACAAGAATAATGTTACCAGAACATTACTAAAAAGACTGCCAAAGTTAATGATTAGCCACACAGCGAAAATGATCTATGCAACGTGGATCATATGTGTGAGAATGCAGAGGAAATGATTATAGCTTGTGAATATATGTCTAATGCGGCAAATGTTGAGAATTACAGCATGTTACGTATGCAAAAATAGAGGGGCGTATTGATAACAATGCCCGTCACAATACACAATAAAAAGCATGTACAAAGTGAAAAATATAAGGCTGATGGTGTCCGCATCAATGACTATGAAATAAAACATTCATTTTATGGATGAAATGCTCAGTTACATCGGCCGTTGAACAATGCGAAAATTTTCGTAATACAGAAGTTGAACAAAAAAGCCAGGCAGTGTTAAACTTGTTGAATATTATAGCGCTGAACTCATCGATAAATACGTGAGAATTGTTGTTGTCAATTAAAAATCTGGAGGTCTACATTCGCCAGGGAAACATTAAAAAAAAGTATACATTCTTCGTAATAGTGGTGTAATATTTCAATGTTTTCATTACTGCAGTGGATTAGTTATGTTTCGATGTTTCCTACCATAAGAGCAATAATTGTAGGATCTCCGATTTATAAAAAATCATACATATTAAAATTATTAACATGCGTTAAAAATACTGCAATACACATTAGGACAGAGGTTTAAAAAGTATGTAAAATCACGAGTCATTACATTTGACCAACAGTTATTTGCTCAAAATCCTCCACTTTACAACCGTCTTGTATTTTATCTTAGTGGTGATAATGTATTATTTTCTACGTATTGTCAGCACGCCGTAGTACGTACTGCTGCTTCTCCAGACATCACTGTCGCGGCTGTAAAAGCTGTGGTTAAATTTGTCGTTGCCACCTGCGTTCAATCTCTTGCTCACACCAACACATTGCCGTGTTCTTCTTACAATATATGTTTATAAGTACTGTTCATGGCGGACAGATGGTGCGCAAGTTTTTAATTCTATAAGAGACGTTCGTGTCATACCATTAAAATCCACACATGTAAGCTTGCTATGATGTATGACTAGTATTAAACAGAAATACAAGGCCCACCCTATCATTCCTTTAATGTATATTTTTTATTTAAAGCCATGAAAGAGACGTATTCTTTAAAATAAAAATAGCTGATCTAACTAAAACCTCACTTTCTATCACATTGTTAATGCATCCTAGTATTAGCTAATTTGAATATGATGGTGGATTAGTATGTAACATGCACGAAATTTATGTTTAATTTGAATAAAGCATAACACATTATATAAGGGAACCAATGATTACAAATGGCTACCACGGTGGTCTCAGTGGAATTAGACATTTTACAGAACATTTTAAATGCTGATTAGGACAAGCAAAACTTTACATTTTGCTAAATATGAAACTAATATCGGTCAAGCACCTGGAATGAAGAATCGGCTTATGCTTACAAAGCCCCTGGAAATTGCAAGGTTTTCTTAAAAAATAGAAATGAAGACGGACCATAGTAAAAGAGCCCATAACACATTCTGCATTGTTACAAACGTGCTTATCCCAAGGGAGTATTGAGTTGTGAAACGGCACTTTAATCTTTCTTTCGTTCTGAGAAAGAAGACACAGAGGGGGGATAGGAATTCACTGAGACACCGCAGTTGAACATGTTTTCAGTACTTATTAAAATATAAAGTTGAGAGTGGAAAACTTTTTGTAATAACACCTGGAAATGTTTGTAAATGTGGTGGACGGGAAACATCCAGCAAAAAGTGCAGCACAGAGTTAAGATTATATCTATCTCGTCCTCACAACACTGGTGTTATTAAAGTGGCCACAATGCTCCACAATGCTCCTCTGACACCACGACTGACAATTTCTCGGCCCGCAACAAGCATATCAAACAGTGTATTGTTCCCACTGTGTGTTGAAACAACTAGAATGTATCGGATCAATATTTTATAGGATTTATGTCAGCCATAAGAAACCATTCACACTCACCTACTTATAATTCAGAATCATCGTAGAACAAGCTTGGGTGATAAGCATAATTACTACAAGAATTCTGAGCTCACAAACTTCGTATGTCAGAATATACATGATAATACTTACAACTTACACTATTTCAAGTGGACACTTAGATTTAGAATAGATATACGTATTTAAAACCAGCATCAACACTGAGTTTGTGAGTAAAATATTAGGAGACATTTAGCACTGTTTGAAGATAAATTGGCGGTCCTCGCAGAAATGTAGAATCTTGTAGAATTCGTATACTGGCACACCAATACTAACAAGCAAACATCCCAAAAGGGAAGAAGAAAGCTGTTTTCATGAGTTACGATTACGACGCCAAATTATTTGTTCATGCACATTTTTGCAACCCGAGCGAAATACTTTGGAAGTTATTGATAGTAAAATAATCAGATTCTTGTTTGTGGAGAATGATATAAAAATGCTGAAATACTTTAAATTGCTGAAATAAATGGAAATCAAATACATAGTAATGGGTGATCGGCATAAGGTACTACCATATGGACGGTACATTCTTCATAATAAATCTAAGATTTAAACACATAATATGAAAACACATAAAATAAGAAAATTTCCTATAATAAAAATGTGTACCAAGATAAGTAAACACTACAGTAAAAATATATACAGTACAAAAATAATGCACCTAACCAATGGATAATCACTGTTCTTTCGTTGAAACTGATTGACTCTATTTCAAATAAAAAAAACGTAAAAAATATAAAATGCTTTCGAACTTCTCATTTCCAGAAATGACATAAAAATGTTCCCGAGGAACATCGAACATAGGAGAAGGCCTTCACTGAAGCAATTTTTATGAACAAGAAAAAATCGATATTAATAGCACAACATAAATAGTACATATATCCTCAAAGGCAATCAAACTCAGCCCATTACAACATAAATGAATAATTTAAAATGTCTTCGACAGAAAAATCTAAGTGCTTAAAACGACAAAAATCAAATTAAAGTAAATTAGCTTTCACAGCTGAAGGCAATGAAAATACTCCCAGTACGTAATGAGCGAGGAGAGATACCAAAGTCTCACTGAATAGAGGAAAAGACACGATCTTATAAAAAAAAGGAGCGAAAAGAAAAGTGGATCAAGTAAGAATTTGGTACATAATGTTACACTCTTATCCATAGTTGATATAGCATGTGGCATGAATTATTTTAAAATTGAGTTCACTGAAGATTGCCAAACCTAATGCCATACGTGTTTGAGGAAGATGCCATATTCTTAAATTACACCTTTGCAAAAAGTTAAGGGAGAAATTGTATAGGTAAATATTGATCTGTCAGTAACATGATGCCCTGGAAAGCGTTGAGTACCGCTTCCAGAGTTTAGGGAATACTTGTATAAACCAATATTCATCTTTGACAATATTATAATACCAATCAGAGTCGTTGGCGATCATCTGAAACAGGTTTTGCACTGCTAGAAACATTTGGAGAGTGTGGAATGAAACGAAGAAAATGCAGTTATATCTTGATAAAACGTCCGTGCCGATCCGCATTGGGTTGGCAACACTGCATTGTGTAGCCTTCATTTTACGGTATTCAAATATTGTTTTCTTTAGTTTGGATCTTAATTGTTGCGAACTGAAGCCTGTATGAAGTTAGCAGTCCGCTTGGCCGTTTTCAAGGCTAATCAGTGTGGAGCGTCAAGTAGAGAAGACGAACGTTTCGAACACATTTTACTTTTCGAGTTTCATCGAGGATCTAGTGCTGCACAAGCCACGAGAAGAATTTGTGGTGTGTACGGAATTGAATCATTGCTAAAAGGAAGTCACGTAAAAGGTTACGTTTCGTAGTAGAAAAATTCAATTTGTGTGATGAAACTCGTCCTGCAAGACCTCCTCTTGTTGATGAAAACCGCCAAAATCAGTTGGTTCGCGGTAATCGTCGCCAAACATCGCGGGAATTGGCACACATTATGGAACGCGATCACAAGCGTTTTGCGCCATTCGCATTACAACGTGTGTTAAGCGATACCAACAAAAATTAACGTTAACCATGTGTCCGTCTTTAATGGTCCGTTACCTCTGGTTTGTTTTAATTCATACACCATTCCTTGAGAACATAGTTAGAGGCGGTGAGAAATGGTGCATGTATGCGAACTTAAAGAACAGGAAACAATGGTTAAGCCGATCGAAAAAAAGGAAAAACATGGTGCACACTCTCAAAGATTTTGTTGTGTTTGGTGGAACAGAACTGGCATTATTCCCCATTAATTACGATCAAATATTAAACGATCAATGCTACTGCCTATATTAAGCAGCTAAGACGACTCACTGTTGGTATTGAATTTCGTTTAGTAAATACCAGGTCGTCGCTTCGCACTAATGTATTTACGTGCTGCCAACGTTACAGAAACGGAGGGACATTCCAGGACTTTATAGGCAGAGCTGTGTCTTATTTTGAGTCGCGGATATTAAACTCACAGGCACTACGCTTAATATGCACACCACATAATTTCATAACCGTTCACTTCTGTGGAAATCAGAAATATGGCAGGGAGTGACTTTATAAAGCCGGGTTCAAAATATAGTGTCATTCCAAAATCTTAATTAGAAAAACTAAACAAAAACATTTGTAAATTTGTTTAGGAAAAAAGTTATAACAATCTACATTCATACATAAAAGTACAAGAACTGAATAAATTAATATTTATAGTTGGTCATATATATGATGCTTAGGTAAAAAGTATATCTATTTTTTTGCCTTCCGCCTGAAAGGCCTAAAACATAGTAACTAATTGAAATATGAAAGCTACATCCTTCAAGTGGTTCAAACAGCTTATGAAGTGCATAATCAATGTAATTTAGAAAGATTATACAAATATTTTTACACGTTCTGTACTATCCCCAAAACCTGATAGAAACTTAAAGTGAAATGTATTGATACGAAGCATGAGTGGACTTAAAAATTTCACTCGAAATTACTTACTCTGATAGCATATTTGATGTTTTGGAAAGTTCCTGCAGAATATGCTAATCCTCCTCCTGATTTCTGCTGCTGTTTTAACACTTTGTTTTCCTCTGAGCACTCGCTTTCACTTTCGTGTTGAGTGTCAATGACGAGAGATTTCTCAGTCGATAAAGTTGATTCGTCGCAGCATAATGGATCGACATTATGCTCAGTCTTTGCACCAATTGAGCTGTATGACTGAAACATTTAAAGTAAAATAAATTTTCGTTTTAGAAACGCCATCGGTTACAACCTTATAGCATTCTTTAGCGCTCAAAATACAGGTTTCAAATGACGGTGGTACAAATAAGTACACTGCCTTACAATTCTAATTGAGTTTCGTCACATCGTATAATAATTTATGTCATATATACATGGCTCTTATAATTTACATGTACGACCTCTCTCAGCTACAGCTAATAATCAACTCAAAAGAAAATTTCACTGCAAAGTTATATGTTTACGAACATTAAGTGGACAGACTGTAGTTACATTCAAATATATATATATATATAAATATAATAAATCACAGCTATATTCAATCCACTAGTGGATGAGGCCTCTCCCCGAAGGGAGGAGTTGGTCTACTGCTATATATATATATATATATATATATATATATATATATATATATAAA